>JAYMTP010002614.1:0-19174 GCA_036897365.1 Geranium brycei
AACCGGGTTTGACCGGTATTTTCACTGATATCGGCTGTTTTGTCTCGAAAAGCCAACAAAAAATGATATATCGCCGGTATATCGGCCGGTTGCGGGGATATCCATAACACTACTTGCGAATGTCGATGATGAGATAGCCACCGATCTCGCGCATGACCTCGATTACAACAAGAGGAGCGACCGAAGGTGGTGGTGATTGTGTCTATGGGAGGTTGAGGAGGTGGCTGGAGGTAGAGGTGACAGTTAGGATTGGGTTTAGGAATTAGGGTTGAGTTTAGGGATTAGGATTGGGTTTAATGCTTACATATAAGTATATTTTGAAATTTGTAAGGTGTTAAATGTAAAGTGAAAATATTATGTGTCTAACTTATCAAAATTAGGTAAAATTACGTGAAAATCGTTAATATTTAGGTGTGATAAAGTTCTATTTTTCCCGTATTTTAACATATTGGCTAGTATCTTAGTAACGGTGATGAATTCAAAATCAACTAAGCTATATTAAATGAATTAAACTAAAATTAGTGAAAATTAAATTTTATTCATAGTTTAATAAAAATAATACTTATGGTTGACACTTTATAATCAAGGGTATGATAAGTACACACTAGTGCAAACTACAAACGGTAGAAATATATATAGTTTACACACTTGCTCCTTCAATAAGAGTTGATCATGGCTATAATGATTAGTTGTGACTAGCCTAAAAGGATCCTTCGTAGTTATGTGTTATCAACGACTAATGTGATTTGTTTGTGGCTAAGCAATCAATTTTAGCGACTGACAAAAAATATCTGTCGCTACTATTTAGTAGTGACTAACGATTACCATATAAGTTACTATTAACATATTAGTACAGTGACTAACTATTTTCATATCAGTTACTATTAACATATTGACCAAACCTCCCAGCAGTCCTAAACGCTAACATGTTGACGGCAAAAATTTCTTACAATCAAGACCCAAAATTTTCACAGTGATCGATGTGATGACGAATCATTTTGATTGAGAAATGATAGTTGCAGCTACACCAGATGAGCCATGACTTTCTCTCTCAACATCTCCTCTAATAGCTACATCCTTGTGGTAAAGAGAGTGTTTATAGAGGAGAGGGTGAGGTAGAGAGAAGAGAAAGGAGAATGAGAGAAGAAAAAGCCTCATTCGAGTGACATAAATTTAAAATTTTGAATGATAATTATAAGTATTTTGGTCATTTTGTATTGAAAATTAACCGTATTAAGTGAGACAAAAAAATAGTTATGTGAGAAAGACGTAAACTCAATTGTAATCAAATAAGATTTTTTTTAATTATCTTAAAACAGGGTCGGCCAAATTTTGCATTTTGGATATGAAAGTTAAATAAAATATTTCAAACCAAAACAAGGCTGAGGGTGGTAGGACAAAATGATCTAAATCTAAAAAAATCATTTTTTTAAAATTACATTATCAAACATATTTATTCATAAATGATAAATCTCGCTCTACCTTCTCAACCCGATCAAAACATTGATCTCACTATAAATAGTGTGATGCTCAATTATTGTTATACGGAAAAATATATTTTTAAAATTTTAAATACTATTAAAAATTTTGGAAATAAAATAAACTCTATAAAGTCAATTTCTGAATATTTTCCACTTTAATTGTGTTTTTCAATTGCATCTAATTCAAGAAAGTAACAAAAAAAGTGAAGGCCCTGAGAAGGGTTGGAATATGATGCTCGAAAGCCGAATCACAATCTCTTACAAACCCTCTCCTTCAATTTTTATCAAACCCATCAACAAATTTATCCCAAAATCCCAGCTTTCGAAGCAGAAGCGGAGCCTCAAGATCCATCACTCTCACTCTCAGTCAGTAACAATGGCGACTCCTTCAGGCAAAGGACCCATCACCCACGTCATCTTCGACATGGACGGTCTCCTTTTAGGTCTCTTTACCATTTCCTTGTTTATTCACTTCTGGTTTTGCAAATTCCATAGATTGGGTTTCATGGGATTCATTTTCTGATGATTTTTGCCTTTCACAGGATTGGTGATGATTATTGTTGTTTTTCTCAACAAGTAGTCTTCACACTGTTATGATGATTGTGCTTTAGTTGTTGTTGTTTTTATTCTCTTTTATTGCTTGCTATTGTTACTTGACAGAGCAGGTTTTGCTCAATGCCCATATTTGTTCATGTTTTTGGATGAAGCTCATCATGATGATGTACTGTAAATTTCAAAGTTGTGCATACTCATGTATATTTTTGGAACTTAATTTCTCTATGACCGCCTATAACGTAGGTGTTTATTGCAAAAGGGATGGGTGCTACTTTCAATGATAGTTTGTTAACGTTTTGCTCAGATAGCAAAACAATTTTTGTGAGTAATAGTAACTAGCGAGTCTAAGTGAACACGTTTCTCGTGTCTGGATCGGGTTAGTGTTTCATATGTATCTTCTATAAAATCCACATGCATGCTACCGTGTGCAGGATTCTCTATTCACACATTATGTTGTTTTGTATCAATTGCGATCACAACATAGCTTCTTCTTTTGCTAAATGTTATATTTCATGACAAAAGAAAGTAGAAACCTTACTAGTTAATAGTTATTAACTTATGGCATTGTTGGGTTCTGGTTTTTCTATCCCCTATATGTCAACATGATAACTGAACTTCCCTACATATTTTAGTAATTAGTACAAATGGGTTATTGTTTTTTGTTGTTGTCACGTTTATTGTTTATAGGATATTGACACGTATGAATTCCAGTATGTTACACTTAAGTTTCTGCAGTAGATGATTGTTGTAGATCTCATAATGTATATGCATCCGCAGACACAGAGAGTTTTTATTCGCAAGTCCAGGAAGCTATACTGGCTAGATTCAATAAAAAATTTGAATGGTCTCTCAAGGCAAAAATGATGGGAATGAAAGCAATAGAAGCTGCTACGGTATTCGTTGAAGAGACTGGAATTAGTGACACTCTTTCACCAGAGGACTTTCTCGTGGAAAGGGAAGCAATGCTGAAGTGCTTATTTCCAACCAGTGAGCTCATGCCAGGTATTCTTTTTATGAAGTATCGCATCCTTTAGCTGTTTAGATTTTCAATTTGACTTCTTTAATTAAGTGTGCTGAATGTATAACTTCTGGAGAAAATAGTTGTTCCAGAGGGTCATATTCACATATCTGCATTGACTGTCTTATATAATATTGGAAATGAAAGAAAGAAGGTTCTGTTGATACTAAAATCAAAGACTATGTACTTGTCAGATATTTCAGAGGTTTAGTGGTACATAAGTGTAAGAGGACTCCATATGTTAGTAAGAACTTAATCTAGAAAATAGATTTTATGGGGACCAACCACTCCAGTGACCTTTAAGAAAATCCCTACTTTTAGGAACAGTTGTTGCTTTAGAAAATGCCCTACAAAACAGGGGGAAATTCGATGTAGTTGGGCTTTAAACCTATTGGAATGCTAAAAGAAAGGAGAATTAGAAAATGAGATACAGAGGACAATGCCCTCATAAAGGAGAAAAAAAGGGCTTCAGGACTACCATTCACTCGTGACCCGTTGCCTTCTCTGCAGTCCTATTCTAGCCTTGTCTTAGTCCTCAAGTGCAAAAGGGCTACCTTAACCCTTAACCAATGTGGTCATATGTCAAAAGTAGTAATACAACACCAAAATGAGATGTGAACGATCTCTTAAAGAAAATCGTATAAAGGAATACCATACTAGTGGGCAGTAATATTCCCATGGATCAAACAAGTCTTTATTCTCTGGGAAAGTACATCAGGTTTAGTCAGTTAGTTATGTGGCACGATGTGAAAAAGAACCAGGGAATAGTCATCCTCTGAGAGGTTGCTGAAGGAACATGAATCTGATACGTAAATGATACATTATCAATTATCATGAACAAGACAGGAAACTGTTGTAAAGAATATGGTAGTATCACTTCTATTTAATATAAAGTTACATGCACATGGCATAACTTTTTGCCTGGTATGATTCATTTGCTTTTCATTTTGTAGGGGCAAGCCGCTTGATCAGACATCTTCACGCAAAACAAATACCTATTTGCGTGGCCACAGGGTATGGCCTGAAATTACTTGTAATATCCTCTTCTACTTTCACGTATGATGTCCCGAAAGAAAGTTAAAGAATCTACTAGTGACACAATCTTGCATTTTACAGTTCTCATAAGCGACATTTTGAATTGAAAACTCAAAGACATGGTGAACTTTTTTCGCTAATGCATCATATTGTCACTGGTGATGATCCCGAAGTTAAACAAGGCAAACCATCCCCAGACGTATTCCTTGCAGCTGCCAAAAGATTTGAGGTATAATATCTTTGTCAATTTCATTGTGCTACGTTTCTAGTGAGGGATATATCTGATACATGGAATACAAAGCTTTGTGCTGTTAAATTTATTGCTTTCTTTATCTTGACGTCAAATAATGAATTGAATGGTTCAAAAGTCATGACAAGTTGTTGCTTAACAGGGTGGTCCAGTGGATCCACATAGGGCGCTAGTGTTTGAAGATGCACCATCTGGAGTTCTTGCAGCTAAGAATGCTGGGATGTAAGTATAGAATGTTGTTAATATATGTACCTCAATCCGAATAAAAAAATTAGCCTGTCTTTCACCTCTATGTCGTTGTAATCCAATTGCATACAACTTGACGCACCCATGAACATTAATTTCATGTTATTTTAAAATCTTTGTTATTTGCTAAATTTGTCATCACTATTTTAAAATGCAGGTCGGCTGTAATGGTACCAGATCCAATGATGGATAGCTCATATCATGTGAATGCTGACCAAGTTCTAAGCTCGCTATTAGATTTCAATCCTAGTGATTGGGGTTTGCCTCCGTTTGAGGATGCATAAACAAAAATCTGGAAAATTCTTGCTGCAGAAAGAGAATCAACGCTTCAATCATTAGCGGACTTAAATTTAGCTACAATATTGGTGCAGTAATTGATCATGTTATGTTATTCAGCACATATATTTATGCCTTTGGGAACTAAACTCAGAAGGACATTGCATGGCAAAGATATGAATACTTTGTAATTCTTACATTGATCGGTCTTTGATAGTGTTCAAAAGATTTGTCAAGGGAAATAAAGATTGTTTTTTGAATTCATAAATGAACATGAAAGCCTTGAGTATTTTTCGAACTGCATGTATGCTGATCTGGTTAATGTCCCTTGATCTATGATCTAGGGGTATAACTGAACCGAATCGAACTTATATTTGTCGGTTTGGTTTGAAAAAAGGATTTGCTTTTTTTTAATAATTACAAATATTCCTATTCTACCCGAAATCCATCCTCATTGTGAGGATGAAATCCACAACCTTCTTTCAGAAAGTGTGTCTCAAATCGTTTGAGTGTTCATTGTTCGGGATCAAATTCAAATGAGGGACAAAATAAAAGGGTTGGAGTTTAGTAGGGTTTGTTTAAGAACATTGATAAATACAATTTGAACAGGTCAACAACTTGTAAGACTGATGCAGCTGAACTGAGTCAAATAACCCTTAAACATTGAGCATGCACTGCATGGGCTAACTAGTGGGCCTTGACCCATTACGGTCGGGTCGGGTCAGTTCATATGCATAAGTATTATAGGTTGCTTCTCAAAAGCCCTAACAGTGGTGAGAAGGAGCGCGCGATTTCTGAATCTCAACTCTCTGCTTCGCTCGCAATCCCTCTTTTGTCTCCAATGGCTGTAAGTCTCTTCTTTTTCCGATTCATCCTCTTCTTTGCTTCAACAGTAGCTGTGTGTTTAATCTATGCATGTTTTCTGAATCTCAACTCGAATTGAAGTCACTTGTGGGTTATGTATGTTGGAGACTAATTTAGTTTCAATCTCACGTGCTTTCAATTTTCAAACAATGGTCTGTGGAAAGGAAGAGTTTATGATGTTAGGTTAGGTATATGACGTAAATTGTTGCTTTTAATTTATCTGATCTTTTAGAGAATATGTATGATAGTTTCTGTTTCACAATGGTTGGAATGAGCAATTGTGGTTATTTGTGTCATGTTCTCACATCATATCATATGTATCTGAATATTGCAGACAATCCCAGTTAACCCCAAACCTTTCTTGAACAATTTGACCGGAAAGCCTGTCATTGTCAAGCTCAAATGGGGAATGGAATACAAAGGTATTGTCTTTTACACCATTCGACTTCTTTCGCATACTTTTATATGTTTTGCGCCAACTGATTTGATCTGCTTGTTTTTTTCTTCATGCAGGCTTTCTCGTGTCTGTCGATTCATACATGAACTTGCAGGTATTTTTCTCTAATCATTGTGTGTGTGTGTGTGTGTAATATTCGCAATTGTAGATTATGCTTTCCCTGTTATGATTTATTGTAGATATAGCCACATACATTTCATATTACATGGTTTGTTCAGTATAACATTATTTTCTGCTACCACTTTGTCTAAATCATGTTAGCATTACCTACAAACACTTACCTGTCATTTTATTTTTATCCTTTCCTTGATTGTACTTTAATTCATAGGTGCTGACATTTACGATTATGGTATATTATTTGCAGCTTGCAAATACTGAAGAGTTCATTGAAGGACAGCACACTGGAGACCTTGGAGAAGTTTTAATCAGGTAACTTTTTTTAAATGTTCAAGTTTCTCTTCTGAAAAACAAGATCCTTGGTTTCAAGAATTTGCTAATTTTCTCATATTCTAAATGGCGTTGACAATTTACAACAAGTCCCTGCCTCCTTCAAGCTTAATTTAGTCACGAACAATTATAGGAACAAACCTTTAGCATTTAAGTACTTATGAAGATGGGTATATTTATCCCTCTTAACTGCTCGAGCACAGGTGGCATTTTAAGGCTGTGGAGAATTGTAATCGTTAGTCCCAATCTCACGGGCACGTATAGATGCTCTAGGATGTTATTGATTAATTCTAAAGGGACCACAAAAGAATGAAATTTAAATGTGGACCTAAATAAGGCATCTGAACAAGCATACTTCTTAGCAGTGTTCTAAAAATCCCTGACTTGTCCGATTAGTCCCCGGTTAATCCTTGAATCTGGTTTATTTTCTGACTAGTCCTCGATTAGTCCGCGAAAGGCCCTCTCCGCCCACCTAGCGCCTAGCGTTTTTTAGAGCATTGCTTTTTAGGTTAAAAAGTGATTGCACATGTATGTTTTGGCGCTACGAATGACATTTAAATGAGTTTGTATTCAAGGAAGGGTGAAATTTATATGATAGAAAACTTCGATTACTTCTACAATTAGTCTGTGTACATATTATTGTTAGCTGTTGGGGTGTTGTCTTAATGTCTTGTAGCGCATTTTACAACTTAGGATAGTTTATAATCCTCTTAACATCTCAATGTTTGACAGAGTTAATTATTCTCTGTGATGTTGCCATTGCTATTGCAGGTGTAACAATGTTCTCCATCTTCGAGGGGTTCCAGAGGATGAAGAGATCGAAGAAGCTGACTGATCGAGAACAAATGGACTTAGTTATTAATGGGAGGATATTATGCATTGTACTTGGCTAACCTCGTATTGTGCAAGGAAAGCCAACTCCTATTTGTATTTGCTTATGTTCGACCATCTTTATCTCAGCTGTGCTAGAAATTGGTGAAGACCATTAAACAATGTATTTTCTTGGCACTTGAATAGAGACCATGTCCGAAAATGCTATTTTCTTCTTCGCTTCTATTAGAAATTGATGAAGATTATTAAAACAAGGGAAAATTGCAAAAGGTTGTTATAAACTTTTTCAATTTTGCTAAAAGCGGTGGTAAACTTTCATTTTTGTAAAAAGTGGATGTGAATTGTACTTATCAAAATGATGAAAATACCCTTAATTAGTTTTTTTTTGAAAAATCAAAATAAAAAATAATGTTTTCAACTCAAGCTTGCTTGTTTTTCTCTTTATTCCAAAAATTTGTCTAGATCTAAATTCTCATGGAAGGGTATCAATGACATCTAAGAGAATAAAAAACCAAAAAACTTGAGTCGGAAAAAATATATTTTCTAATCCACTTTTTTGTAAAAATGAAATTTTTTAATCACTTTTTACAAAATTTAAAAGTTCATGACCACCTTTTGCAATTTATCTTTTAAAATAGAGTTGACAATCAAGAATTGAGATGAGAATAAGAATGTAATCGTCATTTATAATAAAATCTAACATATAGAGCAATTGAAAAAATAACTTTAAAAAGAATGGATGATTGCAAAATCGGTTGTCTGATTGTTGCAAGGAATGTTTGCGAGCAAAACTATACCGTGAATTATTTTCATTTTAATGTGTAATAAATATATTTCATTACCCGCACCTTCTTTCTCATTTCATGGTTAATCCTTTTACAAATAAAATACATACTGAATTTTATTTTTTTGAGGAAAAGAACTTCATTAACAGTGCAAGGCATCAACGCCTAAAGCACTAACGAGCATCGGCGGGACAAACCTCTCGCCTGATTCAAAACCCGCATTAAACAACACAAACTTAGCCAGCTTATCAGCTGGTTCATTAGAGGAACGATTAGCGAACAACACCTCAATGGGTCTAGGAAATAGATTTGACAAGAGCAGACAATCGAGAATAATACCACCAAGCCTCCCGCGAGGTCGGATTCGCGATTTGAAGATGTAAGCAATTCTCTGACAGTCTGTCTCCACTTGAAACTCTGTCCAACTCATCCGGTTTGCCCATTTGATCGCTTCCCGAACCGCCACGGCATCCACCTCTTCCGATAGGAGAATCCCCGAGTAGTTCTTGCACATCAAACCCATGACACGGGCTATACTTTCTCTACAGACCATACCGATCCCACATACACCACTTTCAACATGAATGGCACCATCTACATTAATTTTCATTGTACCTTGGATTGGAGCTCGCCACCCTGACTAGTACGAGCATTCTCTGACCTGCATGATCTTGTCCGTCCTCTTTTGTTCATCTCCCAATTCATCTTCATGGTGGAGGCTGTCATTGAGACTTGGGCAGGTTCGAAAGACTTATTATTCCATA
This sequence comes from Geranium brycei, assembly GCA_036897365.1. Lineage (NCBI taxonomy): Eukaryota > Viridiplantae > Streptophyta > Magnoliopsida > Geraniales > Geraniaceae > Geranium > Geranium brycei. The sequence continues at coordinate 9,010 of JAYMTP010002614.1, forward strand.
CAAGTTGATTTCTAACAGCCCAACACGCCCACAATATCAAAGCAAAATTTACGAGTGTCATCTCCCATTTGCCAAGAATGCCAATCAGCCAGAATAATGTTTCTGCCTAAATTTTGTCTTACAAAATCAACCCCAGAACCCCTCCATATTGCATTAGAGTTGCGACATTGAAAGAAAAGATGAAATTTAGTTTCATCCTATTCCCCACAAAGTGGACATCGACCATGTGGCAGAACTTCTTTGGAGATCAAATGGGATTTAGTTGGTAGATAACCAGAAATAGCTTTCCAAAGGAATATTTTTACCTTTTGCGAGATATCAATGGACCACAAATTGATTAAACCATAATTCATATGTATGTTTTTAGTGAGAGAAATATAGCAATAACATATATGTATATACAAAAATACAGCGTTTAAACAGCAAATCATTAAAACCAGAAGTTACAAAATTGACAACCATCATAGAGTTGTGTGGTGCACTTATTTATAGCAGTATCTTTAATGTTTATACACACAAAAACAAATGGTAGTGTCTTTTTCCTTGTCTTGTTTGTTCTGCCACGTAAATGTCCAAATTCCCACCAAGTCATAGAAAAGTTGTCAATTTTGTCTTCGTCAAGAAAAATGTGTCTTCAACCATTAAGAGTTGATTGACAAAACTTGCAGATTCCAATTACACACCTGTTGACAATTGTTTGTTCCCAAAGCAAAAAATACATGTGGCTACAGATTCAACACCACTACTTCAGCTTAGTACCAAGAAATTTCACTCTCATTAATGGCAAACCAAACTTGCACTCATTATCTATCAATATCAATATCAATATCAATTCAAAAAATTGGGCAAAATAAATATAACCTCTTCCGCTCTTACAAAGAATATTTAAGTTTTTCAAAAACTCTTCCGCTTTTACAAAGAATATAAATTACAAGGAAAAAGAATCACATAGTCATCAAGATAACAAGTAATCTTAACCCAAGGCAATGGAAGGCATCATATAATTGGGCATTTCCCTACCCATTTGTATATTTACCCTATCTTCTTCCCACGTTTGTTGTATGTATTCATTACCACACATCACGGAGGTACCTGCCGCTCATTTGGAGATTCTTCACCATACTCTCTGCTTTCGAGCTGTCCATACCTCCCTATAATCAACAAAGATATACTTCATCACCATCTAAAAAATTAACATTCATAGACATGTAGTTTCAAGCAAGGATTTTGTCTTCTGATAAATTAAGGGAGTGATTAGGTAGGTTGCATTCTCACAAGCTTAAATTTGGACCAAGGTGTGGACCTTAAATGCATAATTCATGTGTATGGATATACCTGCTCTTGTGCAATGGTGTGCAGGGTTCGATGGACATCCCTTGCCATGCCTTTGGCATCACCACAGACATAAACGTAGGCTCCCTGAGAAATCATATTCCATATATCCAAAGCCTGGATACAACATGCTTCATGTTAATATCTAACTAAAGGACTTCAAACTTGTAGATATCTCAGGCAAACGATGGTAGGTGTAATAGTTTAATTACCTTCTCGATCATCTTATGTTGGACATACTCTTTGGCAGGCCCCTGTCGTGAAAAGGCAAGAACCAACTCAGATAGTGCCCCAGTTTGCACAAACTTGTTTAGCTCATCTTCATATATGTAATCCTGTCGATATCGATAAGTTGAAGTAATTAGAATCATAGCTAATGAGTAGAACCACCATCTGCTCCATCCAAAATAGAGTATTCGTCGAACATATATTAAGGTCACTCACCATTTCACTGTTTCTGCATCCAAAGAATAGTACGGAGGGTCCCAACTCAGTTCCAGCTTCTTTCAGAGCCAATCTTTCCTGAAAGTGCAATTACAATACATGAATGAGTAATGAGATATATTCAAGCAAAATGTAGAAGACCAAGCAGAGAGGAAATTCAATTTACCTGCAGAAAACCCCTGAAAGGAGCCAAACCAGTGCCAGGGCCAATCATGATAATAGGCACCTTCGCATCTGTCGGAAGTTTGAAATTTGATTGCCTAACAAAAATAGGTGCCGAACTGCATTCGTAGGATTTCTCTGAAGGCACAGCATTCTGACGAGATAAAAAGCTTAATCAGACAACTTGTATAGCAATAAGACTATAGTGATCATGCAAAAGAAAAAACTTCAACGGTTGTTATCTAGCTAGATTGGTTCTTTACTACTAGTCCCCCAAAACGGCAGCATTTAAATAAAAGTACCTTCATCCAAGTGGAGCATACTCCCTTGTACATCCGTCCAGTTGGTGTTTTTTCATAAACCAATGCACAAGTGACATGAATTCTAGAAGGAGCCATCCTGCAAAGCATAATTTGAGATAATTTTAAGATATATAACAGAAGGTTGCATGCATTTAAGGGAAATAACAGAAATGGCATCATACAAAATGGAACATGAACGAAAAAGGTCAATTGCAATCCTAGGAATGACTGCTGGGGTTCAAAGCTCAAGTAAAGTGCCAAAATAGTGTTTCACATATAAACAGAGAACAACCCTCATGAGAGTACCCAGTTGGAAAGAGAAGAGAATGAAGAAATAGAGAAAGGAAAGTTTAATTACTTTGGGGAGGATGAAATTGAATAGTATCTGGGCTGCAGTCTTGGAGCAACACCTGCAAAGAACACACCAAGTGGGGGTTTGGCTGAAGGGAACTCAGCCATCACCTCAAGAAGGCTCCTCTGACTGCCAACCACCCACTTTGCATACTCATCCTGTTCAAGAATACAACAAACTTTAGACTGACTATACAATAAAGTAGGATAAGCCATCATTCATATAAACTTCACAAACCTTTCCAGCAGGTGATGCAAGATGCCTTAATCGGTCAGCTTCAGTCGGATCAGAAGCATGAGCAGCCAACGCAAGCAAGGCAGACTGCAAAGCACACAGGTTTAGATAATCAATATAAAAAAATCAGTGTGAATAACTATAATTCAAGAAGGAGAAAAAAACTAACCTTTTTGGGTGAACTCAAAAGATCTGCATGTATGGTCAATGCTGTTCTTAAAGTGCAAGGAGGAAAAGGAGGTGGCAAGGAGCTTCCACCAAGTGGTGTGCCATCTTCTTTATCAGTGTGGACGGAGAAGTAAGCATCTGGTGATAAACCCAATAACCCCAACGCCTCCTCCACTGTTTCAGCTAGATTCTCACAGTAGACTCCAACATGATCTCCAGTTTCATATCTATGGATTGAAATAAGATATCACATGGAGTATTAAATATAAAACTGACAACATTTTAAGTGAACATGAAAAATTAAAGGCAATAATAATTCAATCATGCTATCACCATACTAAGAAACCTGACTGGGCAGAGCAACTTACACAATTCCAGTGCTAGAAATGTCAAACTCCAGATGGGTGCAAGAACGATCAGATGCAGAAGTATGAAGCTCTCTTCTCACAGCGACATTAGCCCTACAAATGAAAAATATTGTGTCAGACATAAGTATGCATTAAAATGAGTTCTAATCTGAAAATGTAGTATATTTTCTTTAATACCTCAAAGGATGTTGAGCATCAACAACAGAATGACCATTTGATTTACTTAAGCTCTTTTCCAGTGTTGGTGAATCTGCAGGTTCGTGAAATACCACCCGATATTCCGGTACAGCAGCAGTGTACGGGGTAGAAACAGTTGTAGCATCATCCTCATCTCGAAGCAACTGATCTAACTCTGGCCAAACCAATTCTCGCCTGCAATAGCACATTTGTGAGATATTTCCTAATCTAACAAGCAAAGAGAAAAACCAGGTTTTGTGATATGATAATTACAGGTTAAATGAAAATATACCATGCAGTGAAATCATCTTCAATGCATTGATCATCATCTCCAAGACCAACGGGTACAAGGCGCTTACCACCTGCAAATGAAGAATGTTTACTACAAGAAACCAATAGAGTTGAAGTATATAATATCATCAATGACCCAATATAGCATGAAGTATTGCACTATATGTTTAAGAACCCTTCTAGTCTCCACTATTTTTACAAATAAGAACAGTGAATAAAGTGTATTTAACCAATCTCAAAATCCATAAACCTCACTAAACTTACCCTGCTCCACAAGGATCTCATCCACCACCTTGGCAATCTGTTAAAACAAACACGAACATGAATTAAATCTTTTTGAGCACACATGAAGAACGTAGAAGCAAAAGACTAAACAAGAAAATTCGTTAGCAACAACAAAATCTAATTGACAACTCAAAATTCAACTAAATTCCATACCTTGTTGAAATGCTCATACTGTCTGTTGCCTAGTCCAAAAACTCCAAATTTAAGATTCTGAAGCCATTCTCCCCTCTCTTTCCCCTATACAGCCAGTGATGAAATCAGTCAAATGATCCCTCAAGAAAATACCTGAATTTGCGCATGGTAAATCGAACCAAATTTACCTCCGAAAACCATTTATAGAATCTCGCTGCATTATCAGTCGGCTCACCATCTCCATATCTATTAAAAGATCGATCAAATTAGTAAATAAAAAAGGCACACGCATATATATAGAGAAAAAACTTTTACAAAAGGAAGCTCACGTAGCCAAAAAGAAGAAAGCCAAAGTCTCCTTCTTCAACTTCTCCTCGTATTCTTCGTCATCAGCTGCATAATCATCCTGCACATTAACCATCCACAAAAATCAACTACAATTTAGATGTACAAATCCAGATCAGCCACCACGAAAAGTCAAATCCAGAGAATATTCAAAAACCAAAGGAATAAGTAAAAATCATACCATATCAACAATTTTGAAAGTCACTTTATCATAGCGAGCTTTGGCCTCTTCAGCCAGAGCCTGAAATCGAAACCAAACCAGATAATTCAAGAATCAATAACACAACACAGAGCTAACATAGTTGAATAGCTTAGCCACAAAAGCCAGACCTTAGCGAAGCCTTCTGCGGTTCCTGTCTGGGTGCCGAAGAAGATGGTGACCTTCTGGTTGCCGTCGTCGACCTCTGGCTCGGTCTTGACGACCAGAGGCTTCATCGGCGGGACCGGGCTGGACTTGTGGCCCGAGGACCTCCTCCAGACGAAGGCCACAACACAGCCGATCAGGACGGCGATGGAGGTGGTCAGGACCATCACAAGCTCGCGGTTCTCGATCATCATTGCGGCGACGTCGCCGCCGGCCTCGGCGGAGATATTGGAGGGGTCGATTTTGCCCCTGATAATAGCGGCCATGAAATCGAGCGGCGACATTGATGCCGACGAGGATTGCATAGCGAGAAAATGGATTCGGAAGGGGTAGATTTGTGGTTGAAGATTGAGTCCCAAGTCCCAAGAGGTCGGAGAGGTTTTTATACTGGAGAGGTCAAAAGAGACAGGACGCGTATCAAACCTCACCTAACACACCTTAACCACGGTTAAGGTTAACACACTACTCAGATTCCTTTTTCCAGCCTCTAGTATTTGATTATTCGTTATTTGGATTTTGTTATGTTTTAAACTCATTTTTGTTTAATTTTGACTTAAAATTGTTAGTTTTTGTTTGTTCAATCCAAAATGATCAAAATATATTTTATTGTCATTTAAGATTTAAAATTAATTTTATTGATCTCTTTTTTTTTCTTTTCTATTTTCTCTCCTCTCACACTTCCTCTTTATTTTTATTTCAAGTTTTATGCACGATAAAATTCGAAAGCTTGTTTGAAATAATGAAGCCAGAAACACAAATATGTTAAACCAAGAATTCGACCAAACTGACACTACCTCTCACTCCCAACGACTCAAAAAATTTCAAACATAAGATCCCAAACATTGTAATTTTCCTCATTTCCTCCATATGCCACAACCAAGCACTTCAGGACTAAATTTCTTATAGAATATATTTTTATCAAAACTTTGAAAAAATCAAATTACACAATTTGAATCGAACAAACCCAACTAAGAGAGACAAAATAACACATATACTTACAATTGTGAAGCAATTTAACCATATTTACTGTGCATACAATTGTTGAGCAGCAAAACCCTCAAAATGTCTGAAGATACCTCAAAATATCTCCAGTCCAAATGAAGAAATCAAGAGGCTCGGGTTGTGTTCTTTGGCCATCGCCCCAATCAACCATCGAAATGATAAGTTTGCTTAATCATCCATGCCAGCGAATGAGCGGTTTACCTAAGAGGATTGCATCAAGGAAGATAGAATTGGAGTTTAATTAATTAGATTAAGTTTGGAGTTTATCTTTGAATAACCTAAATTGTATTTGGATTAAATTTTCATACACTATCGATAGAACAAAATATGTATTCATCATTTTAATGTACTCAACGTAAGTTAATAGTTGAGGTTAAATAAAAATAAGAGTATATGTTTTATCTTTTGAAATATATATATATGAGATAATTGAATAACAAAATATTTCTACAAGTCCTGAAATTCGAATTCGTTTCCACAAAATACTACTTCGTGTATCACATTAGAGATTAATTTAACTAACAATTTAAACCGAGAGCTTGAAAGACCAATTATAATATTATAATTTTGTACTTTAGCAACTGTGTCAAAGATTACTATTTACAAGTCTAGCATATGTCGTCTACAAGAGCAGGTCTTTCAATACAGATTGAAATATATAATATAATAGGAGAAAATAGTATTTACATGAAGGTATCTAGAAAAATAAATGAACCATCAACCATTACAATGTGTGAATAAGAATCGCAATGTGACTAGGATTATATGTTTTTTTACCTTGACCATAACTCTCATATGCCTTCTAAATATAAAAAGAATTCACTGTATTTTTCAATCGGGTGCGAGGAATGTATTCTTCCTAAGCTAATTAAAAATATATATTAATAATGATAGTTTTGTAAACGAAACGCATTTTTTTCATGGTTTCATTTGAAAAAAATATATTTATATTTTAATATTTATTTATAATATGTGTAGGTTATTTGTAATATATATTATATAATATAATTATCATAATTCAAAATATATCACTTCATGAAATTTTATGAGCAGAATCGTTAAATAAATAAGTTGTTAAATAATAAATTAGCATAAATTAGTTTTTTAGGGTAGAGAGGTACGTCGCGGACTGTACCCTGAAATTAGGGTTTGCTCCTGTCTCGACTACGGTGTCGAGGTACGCCCAATTGGCGAGTTACGCGACTGATTCGATCTCCGATTGAGAGGGAGATGCTCGGATTCGTTCCGGCGAGGCTGGGGCGAGGTCAGTTTTGACCGGCGAAACTGGTTCGGGAGTTAGTTTGCGATGGTAAAAGTGTGGGGGTATTATTTTGATATCATCTGTGAGGAGACGAGTCTGGGAGGGGGTCAGCGGTGGATGGGCAGAGAAGCTCCGATGAACAGCTTGTTGCGGGAATGGTGGTAATCGGGGCAGCGAGAGCAGACAGATTGGGGCGGGGCTTATCGAAGAAAGGGCCAGAAAACTTTGGTGATTTGCTTTCTGCGGTTTTGGTTGATTGATAGATCGGTACTGGAGGAAACCGGAGTTCTCTAGCATCAGTGGGCAGATTTTTGCAAGCATACCGAACTAGGGGGTCCTGGCTTTCTTAAACTTCAATACGTCACCTGGGTGTCCCATTGGGGATGGGTATTGGGAGGAAACGGGGGGTCTCTGGCGTCGATCCTAATGGGATGAGAGAACTTAAATTTTTAATGATTCGTGATTATCATATTGATCGCAAGGTTGATCGAGAAAGCTGATTTAAGGTGGTCTGCAGCAAGATCACATGATTTCTCCATCCGTATGAGATGGAGGCCGTGGCCCTGCATGATGTTAACTGGTTTAAGTCGATTGGTCTCCGAGGTTACCATGTATGCCTGTTTAAAGCATTATGCAGTGGGATAACTGGGTTTCTCCATTCGTATGAGGTGGAGGCCGTGACTCTAGATGATGCTAAATAGGTCGAGTTGAACAACTTTGGAGGAATCATTAGCGAAGGGTGTTGCGTACTATCCACTATCTGAACATGTGTTTTTATTTATGTTGCTCGTAATCAAATGACTCACGAATTGGTCGAGTTTGTTTTAACTAACAGAAACTGGGATTATGGTGAGAGATCTGTCCCACCATCTGTAGTTTCAACTGTCCGGCTTGATGTCGGGTTAGTTGCTATTTAGTGAATAAAATTAGTTTCTAACTTAAAAAATAACATAAATAAGTTTTTGTTCACATTATTATTAGTGGTCAAAAGGCTAACTTCTAGAAGGCCACGTGTTCAAATCAATTGTGGCAGGACAATCTCTAGCCCATAATTATATTTGAAAATTAATTTGGCCTATTTTACTTTCATTAATTTATTTATTTTTGAATATTACATTACTTTTCATATCTACGAAATAAACTCACCTCATCCAAATACCTTTGTTGAGTCTCGAATCTTGGTCTAAAGCTAAGGAGCGAGCGGTGCCAACCACTATGCCATGCTCAAGTTGATAAATTTAATAATTTTTATAGTTTGAAGAATATTTATTTATTAAAGATTGGCTCTATATTGCCTTATAAATTTATTGTTATTTTTCTTACCATAAATGTTCCATATTGATAATCAATAAAATTTGTATTAGAGTGCATTTTTGTGTGGCCTGAATTCAGAAATTAGAAGAATGTGCATATAGTAAATCAAATGCAAGTTACTTGAATAGAGACAAAAATTCGATTCAGATAGAACTAGTTCATTTCAGTTTGGCTAGATATAAAGTTGAATTTGAACTAGCTCAGTTCCAGTTCATAAAAATAAAATCGTTAAAATAACTAAATCGAATTGAGAATCATTGATTTTATTATTTGAGTTGTTGTAGGCCATTAATCTTCAATAATTAAGACTAAATTATATTGTTAAAGAAAAGAAGTCAAATTTCAGGTCATAATAGAAAACAAAAAAACGTGCAAAATTAATAAAATCGTTCGAGTAAAATTATCCCTAACTACCCCAACCAGCCCAAGCCCACCCAACATATACGGACTCCTAAAGCCCACCCCCCAAGCTACCCCGACCCATAACCCACCCAACGAGACACAGCGACAATCGAACTTTGGCTGAGGCCAGAGCACGAGACGTCCTGGACCACTGGCACCAGGCTGTTCTTTTGTTGGGCACGTGACGTTTCAAATAGTTTTTTTTTTATCAAAAATCTTCGTCCCATGGACCAGCAAAAGGTTTGAACCCACGACACCTAAGAATATTAAGAAAAAACCGAGCCGAATAAAACCGATTGAACCAAATTGATTGGTTCAGTTAACCGAGTGGTTTGGTTTTGTTCGGTTCGATTATGAAAAAACCCATTGAGAATCGGTTCAATTTCAGTTCAATTATTGTAAACTGATGGATAACCGAACCGATGGATAACCGAACCTAAGTACTAAACCGTGACTTCATAACAATAATAAACCATTAAACCATGACTTTCCATCCCAAACGCGCCGTCTAGCACTTAGGTTACCATCAATTTGGCATCAAAACTCGCTGTTTCATTCACCTCATCAAACACAGAACTCACATCCTCACAAAGTCACACAGAGAAACGAGCCGACAATTGAAAGAGAGAGACGAGTCAACAGATCGACAAAGAGAGACTGAGAGAAACCCTAGTCATTGACGTTCGACCGATTTGGTTCTTCTCTTCGATTCGGCGTTGACATCGCGCCGATTCTCTTCTTCTCCTCGAAGGCGCAGGCGATGCAGCGACAGATCTGGTAGAGGAGGCTGTTCGCGACAAGGTATGGCATAGTAAAGGCGGAGACGGGAGCGCAATGGAGGTTTATCAGCGTCGATTCGTTGGTCAGAGCTTCTTCCCAGCTTCGATTCGGTCAACTCTAATGCTAGTCGGTGCTCCTGGTGCTGGCCAGAGCTTCGCCGAAATCGATTTCTAGCGACCGACTGTGATCATTTCTCGCTCTAATAATCGATTTTGGTTCTGGTCGGTTAAACCAAAAACCAAACTGACAGGTTGGTTCGGTTCTGACCAAACCGATAAAACTAATCGGTTAAGTTTAGATTCTTTTTTGGAGAACCAAAACCGTTTGGTTCGGTTCCCGAACCGTGAACACCCTAAGGACATCCCTGTGAAAGTGCGTGTCACCAACTGTTGGAGGAACTATTAGTGTTGGATTGCCCCCAGGGCTTGTTTTAATTTTAAACAAAGTTCA
>JAYMTP010002615.1:0-19173 GCA_036897365.1 Geranium brycei
ATCAAGAAAGCCCTATATACTTACGATGAATCGAGGTATTCATAATACTTATTTATTATCTATCTTGTGATTAATCATGATACTCACAATTTTAAATTAATGTCATGTAAATTACGTTTACAACACAATCTATGAACAATATCTCCTCCAAAACCACAAACTTTCACATATCAAAATCAAGGCTCCAATCACCAATCCAAGGCAAGATAGAAAATACCACCAAAGGCAAATCCAAGCTCCTTAAGCCTTCAATCTTGAGTTTCCAAACTTGAATCTATCTTTTCCAACCTTAAGGTATTCAATTCTCCATGTTCTTGACCATTTTCTCACAAATAATCTATCTAACCTCTCCAAATCTCCATAATATCATACCTAATGCGAATAAATTTCATTTTAGCTTGTATAGTAGCTTCAAATTTAGGGCACCGAGTGCTCTTCGTGAGACTCGCCCATGTGCCAGTCGATAGTCGGTGATGACCATCGACTGATGACTCCTTGCTCTACTCCCAAAATCAAGCATTTTCACTTTTGCTCCTTTTCATCTCATTTCCACTTCAAAATTAATCGTTTCTTGAAATTTTACATAAATTCTCATAAGGCTCAAACAACGTCATATGGCTAGGAAACGCCTCATTCTCAGGGTGAAATCAATTCATGCATAATAGTAATCTCCTCATTGAAAACATATCACCTTAACAAAAAATCATGCAATCAATCAAATAGAAAGAACTCAAAAAAATATTTCACTACGCAATCGCCAATCCAAAAAAAATGTATATTATCCATATACATTCTTTTTAATATAAAAATTCAGTTTTCACATTAAAATAAAAACGGGTCCCACTGGATACGTTGATTTGTCCACACACTATTACCAATGCCGTTTATTACATTCTACGTGCTGTCTTCGCATTTGGATCTAATTCAAAATAAACCATTTTTCCCAAAAAATATTTATTAAAATCCGTTGGGAAAATGACACTCATTTGGTACGACCGTTAATAGAAATTTATTAAGACAAACTTATCAAAATTAAAAACTCTAATCTACTGCCCTTTTAACATAGGAATCTCATGTTTCTGTAATGCACGGACTCAGAATTTGGGTATAAATACCAAATCTCTTGCACATGCCCTCCTTTTCTCTCTCTCTCCTCCTCTCTTTCCCATTTCTGGTCTCTCTGTCTTCGCTCGCCATTTTCCGGCGACAACGCCGGAGCTCCGCCGCTGATTCCGCCACCGGAGGTCGCCTCCTCCGCCGTTCTTGCTCCGCCGAGGTAAGCCTTGGATTTGTTCATATCCACTCACTCACTCGCTCTCCGTCTGTGTCCGTGCGCGGAGAAGGGGATGCTTCAGATCGGATCTTTCTGAGCCGTACCTCGGGCTTTTCGGTTTTTGATTCTTTCCGCATTTTCGTGTCTCCGTATCTGGCAGATCTTGATCTTGCTGTAATTTTCTGGGGTTTTTTTTTGTTGGTTTTTGGTGGTTTTCTTTGAATTTGTCGGATTATTTGTTAGCATAATGTAGTTTTATTTTATGGAAATTTGTAGATAACGTTTTGACTTTTCAATTATTTTGTTTGTATGTGTAATTTATCAATTAGTATTGTCCAATGTATCTGGGTTGTGGACACCCACAGATTCATCTGGAGGTGAATTTTGCTGTTGAAAAATTACAGATTGATGAAAGGGTGGGATAATTTTTGATAATTTGATATAAAAATGGAATTTTTTTTATAGTTTTTGTGTTAGAATTATTTGCTATTAGGATTTTGTTTCTTATGTTTAGGACAATCCCCTGTATAAAGCATCACTTATCGTATAGAATTAAGATCCATCAGTGAAGTGGGTATTTTCTCTTCGGTCTCAACGATATATGAGTCCTGTTTCAGGTTTATTTGTTTATTTGTTCATCTGTCTGAAGCGGTTGTGTTTATTTAGTTGAGTTTCTAAGTAACAATATATTGTTTTCCTTTGTTCAGAAGCTGTGTAGATCAATCCTGCTGTGACACCGAGCATTTTTGTTCATTGTTGGACGAGTTAAAGAGAAATGGAGGGAAGTGGAGGTATGAGGAATGTGAGCTCACATTGCTCCATCTCGGAAATGGATGATTTTGAAATCGGTCGTCTTTTAAACAAGCCTAGGCTCAACATTGATAGGCAAAGATCATACGATGAGCGCTCACTGAGTGAGTTGTCAATTGGTTTGGGGAGAGCTGGCTTGGATATCTATGAGAGCACCCACTCACCTAGTGGGAGATCGGGTTTTGACACCCCAGCATCGTCAACTCGGAACTCTTTTGAGCCTCACCCCATGATTGCAGAAGCATGGGAAGCTCTCCGCCGGTCTCTGGTGCATTTTCGGGGACAGCCTGTGGGCACTATTGCAGCATATGATCATGCTTCGGAAGAAGTTTTAAATTATGATCAGGTATTATTCTAGCCACTGAAAACCCATTATAGTTCTGTAGATGATGATGATGTTGAAGTTGTAAGGGAAGCTTTAATTAAACCATGATTAGTTAGGAGTATGTATCAAATCTTGTAAATTTATATCAGGGATTTTTTTTCTAAAATAGTAACTTTTGGTCTTAGTTGTTTCAAAGTCCGGGATGATTGTAATATAGTGGTTGTGTTTGAAGCCAACTCAGAAAACTGAAAATTTGTATAACAATCAAACTGAAATATTTGATATCTTGTCAGGTTTTTGTACGAGATTTTGTGCCCAGTGCTTTGGCTTTTCTGATGAACGGTGAACCCGATATTGTCAAGAACTTCCTTTTGAAGACTTTACAGCTTCAGGGCTGGGAGAAGAGAGTAGATCGGTTCAAGCTCGGGGAGGGTGCGATGCCAGCTAGCTTCAAAGTTCTCCATGATCCTGTCCGTAAAACAGACACAATAGTTGCAGATTTTGGTGAGAGTGCGATTGGAAGAGTTGCTCCAGTTGATTCTGGCTTCTGGTGGATTATTCTTCTCCGTGCATATACAAAGTCTACAGGAGACTTGACTTTGTCAGAAACACCTGAATGCCAGAAGGGAATGAGACTTATATTGTCTCTGTGTCTGTCTGAGGGATTTGATACATTTCCAACACTGCTATGTGCTGATGGCTGCTCCATGATTGATCGAAGAATGGTAAGCTATTCTTGCTATCTCGTAATAGTTTCTTATTAGATACTGTTTATTATTGGGTTATAGGTTTTGAATGCTGAGTGAGCATTGGATTACATGTTTGCTCTAGTTATACTACCTGATGCATAGCTGTGAATCATTTTTAGAACGGATTGGTAGAAATTCCATTGTAGCTGTTTATGCATGTGTACTTTATAGATGTTAGCTGTTTTTAGCACTGTTCATACTTATCACAGTGTTGGTTTTTAAACATTAAATTTCTACTTTCTATTAGACAGATTATAATTTCTATATATATTTTTGGATTTGTCGATTCTTTGGTCATCGATTGCTCTACAGATTTTGTTTCTAGTTCACCAAGCTTTCCGGCTTTTGATTCTGAAACCATTCAGTTTACGAGGCGGTAACTTATACACGTGCAGTGCAACTTTCTATATATGTTTGACGAACTTGTCCATGACTCCATGTACGACAAAAATGAATGATTCCATATATTCATTTTATGTTTATGACTGTAAACTGTCTTTCACTAATGCCGTGTCACATTATTAAATATCTGAGATCTATAGAGGTCTCTCCATCTCACACTTACTCAAGAACTAAGTTACTGTCAGTTCCTATTCCAGTTTCCATCACATCACTCAACTGGCAGTATGGTTACTCCTTCGTCCTTCCAGATCTATAAAAATTATGTCTTAACATCGCAAGACTGTTGTTGTCCTCCATTCTCATTCAATTGCATCTAGTGATGTTTAACCTAACGCTTGTAACTCAATGATTTATTTGGTGGGTTAGTTAGTATACATTTATAGATTATAATTTGACATTTATTATATATAGGCTCTAAAGTGATGGAAAGTGAAACAAGTCACACTCTATTCTTGTTTTGTTACACTTTCTCTTGAAGTCTTAAAATGCGAAGTTTAAATACATGTATCTAATTAAGTGAATGTATTGTGTTGCAGGGTATTTATGGTTATCCAATAGAAATCCAAGCACTTTTCTTCATGGCCTTGAGGAGTGCTTTGTCGATGTTGAAACACGATGCTGAAGGAAAGGAATTTGTTGAGAGAATAGTGAAGCGGTTGCATGCCTTGAGTTACCACATGAGAAGTTATTTCTGGCTCGACTTCCAACAGCTTAATGACATATACCGCTACAAAACCGAGGAATACTCCCACACCGCAGTGAACAAGTTTAATGTCATTCCCGACTCAATCCCCGAGTGGGTATTTGACTTCATGCCCACACGCGGCGGCTACTTCATTGGCAATGTGAGCCCCGCGAGGATGGACTTTCGGTGGTTTGTTCTGGGCAACTGTATTGCGATTCTGTCTTCTCTTGCAACTCCCGAACAATCTGTGGCTATCATGGATCTCATCGAAGCCCGTTGGGAGGAGCTGGTTGGGGAAATGCCTCTCAAAATATGTTACCCTGCAATAGAAAGTCACGAATGGCGAATTGTGACCGGTTGTGATCCCAAAAACACCAGATGGAGTTACCATAACGGAGGATCTTGGCCAGGTTTGTCCCTTTTTAAATTGCCAAAATTGTAACGGAAATGTGATTGATCTTTATTTATTTATTTATTTTCCATTCTGAGCAATAGTGCTGCTGTGGATGCTCACTGCTGCTTGCATCAAAACTGGGCGGCCGCAAATAGCAAGGCGCGCAATCGATCTGGCCGAGGCGCGTCTGCTAAAAGACAGCTGGCCTGAATATTATGACGGGAAGCTCGGGCGATATATTGGGAAGCAGGCAAGGAAGTATCAGACGTGGTCGATTGCAGGGTATTTGGTAGCGAAAATGTTGCTGGAAGATCCATCCCACCTGGGAATGATTTCGTTGGAAGAGGACAAGCAGATGAAGCCGGTTATTAAAAGATCATCGTCGTGGACTTGCTGAAGAAGAAGAAGAAGAATGTGAGATTGTTTCATGACAGTGACACTATTCTTTGGGGGGTTGCAGTGTACAATATCATCATCTTGCCAGTATCATTGGCTTCTTGATTTTCAAATAAAAGATGCATTCTGATTGTTCAAAACTTCATTTACTGATAGTATAGTGTTGGGGTGATAGGAATAAGCGTCATTGAGAAATGATACTCTTGTCAAATTCTTGGCTTAAACGCCATCTGATGGCGATAGAGATTTTGTTTCCTGATATTGAATGCATTGTCTTTAAACTTTGATCTGAAATCTTATCCTATTTGCTGTCAATTTTTGTTACTTCACATTAAGAGGTTATCATGTGAATTATGAATACTAGCTACTTTCTCTGTTTAAAATATGTATCTGAATTACGAGTAATCTTTTTGGTTTGGGTTAATTACCATAATTTAATGAATATCTTGGCATAATAGTGAATACGAGGTACTAAAATCAGAAGTCATCTCATTTGGATTAACAAAATAGAAGAATATGTATTTTCGACAAACTTGAATTTAATTTTATTTATTTATTATTAACGATATGTTTTAACCGCAACACTTTATTTTGCAAATTTAATTAACAAACTAACATAGTCCCTAATAATCAACCCAAAATTGAAAGCATAGGAATACAAATGATGAATAAGAGACACAACTTGGCAATCAGATTCGAGAAATACATTTGTCAGCTTATATGATATTTGCTTTTCAAAATCACTCTTAATTCTAAAACAATGATCAATGGTTTATTTGTCAAAATTAGGACATTTGCTTTATTTTTGAGTTTATACTAGCATATTAATATGCATTAGAAAGAAAGAAAAAGTTAATTTAGAAGGAAGAGTATGAGAAAAAAAATGTACACGAATGGTTGAAGTCACCGAGACCAAGTGCATTGCAAATTGTACGTAAATAATAATATAATAAGAGCAACTAATCATGAATTTAATTGAATTCTAAGTTGATTAGGTTTAAAACATGAAGGACAAAAATTGATAATGATTATACATAACTTGAATGCCAAATAAGTAATGCAGGCGATATTTTTACAGGCAGCTCGAAATTTATGGAAACTTCTCAAAATTTTCATTATGATTTAATCCTAACATCAAGCTTAACATTATAATTCAACCATAACCATATCGACCCAACTCATCTGATTAAATAACAAACTATTTACTAATTTATCGACGGAAAATTAACTGAACTATGAGCAATGCAGACATAATGACTACAAAGAACAAAGTGTTTCAACTGAAAACTAAATTCAAATGTTATCCGCTCATACATAGCATCTGACAATCACAGACAAGACAATTCTAAACGTATCTTACCTTAACTTCTATGAATTCTACTTCAACAATTACTGTATCCTTGTATATAAAGCCATTTGATGGTTTACGGAATTTCCTGAGGGCGATGAACTGATCTAAACCCCAAGAGTCATCGTAGGGACCAAAAGAGTAACCTGCAAAAGGTTTGGTGAAACCTTTATATTTAAGACACCAAAACAAAACGAGGGACTGAGACTTATAGGTAGCTTACTGAGCCTCTCTTCATGGTGTTTCCCATTAACTTGATCTCGTAAGCGTAGACTAAACTCGGCATCAACCACCTGCTTTGGTTCAATGTCCTGAATATTTAAGAAAACGGATAGGGTGTTGGTGTCCATTCGTATTTGACGAACTTCTAATATCCTTCATTTAAACAGAAATAGATAGCCGTAAGCCTAAGCAATTATCGTCTTTCAATAATATTAATACACAAAGAAAAGAAATCAAGAGGGAGTACCAGTCTATTCCCGAAACAACAAATGTTTCCGAGCAATAGAGTTCCTTATCCAAGACCAAAAAGTTATCAATCTTCCACGTGAAACAATCACGGGTTTTTTTGCAGGTACCGTGAGAGATAGATACTCTAAATTGCAGCTACAATTGAGAACAAAGACCTCGGCCCCGAGCACACAAGAGTCGTCGATGAGATATCCATTGGAAGCATTCTTGAACACGTCAAGAGAAATGAACCGGGGAAAACCATGCTCCGGCTTCACATCATAAAATCGACTCACCGCTCCTTCAACACCTACCAAATAGTTTACAACCAATATAAAGGGAAATGCTCGAGTGGTGCTATTGCAGGCAATCTTGAAAATAAAATGATCAGATACCTTGAACAGCCAAGTACTTGTCCCGTGTTTGATCCAACACAAACAGTTTGACAATGGCGTTGACCTCCCAGCCTCGAGGCAGATTTTCAACACCTGCTATTGCCAAGTACAAGGAAACAAACCCTTTTCCGTCTCTCTTTGTGTCTCCATCTGGGTACAAAACCAACCTCCTACAAACCCGACATATGTAGATCAGTAATCATGAAACAATAAAGCTCCTAGTTCAAGGAGATCGAATCAAGACTGACCATCTGTAACCTCCAGCTTCAAAAACACCAGATTCATATCTCTCCTTGGCAAATGAGGAGTAAGAATCGACCTGAAGCATGTAATGAGAAGGTTGGAGACCTCTTACTGTCCTTGTAACACCCGCAAAACATTAAAAATCATTCAGCTGAAAATCGACCTGAATTGATGTTTTCTTGTTTCTTTTAGTAAAGTCTATGAGTTTGGTACATAAACTTGGGCCAATTGACCCGTTTGCCACCTCCAGTCTCTGGTCCATGGCAAATATGTTGTCTGTTATGTCTCGTGTGTACAAGTCCTCCTTCTAATCGTGGAGCACGGCACAACTCGATATGTAGCTCAATTTAAAAACTATACCTTTTCTTTTCTTCTGGTAGACAATAAAGCAGAAAATTTAACATAACTCTAACCTAAGTTTGGTCTACCTACCTACACACGCTCCCAAGAAGCCGACCCACTGGGATTCATGTGAGGGAGAACTTGGCGTTACCCAAAAGACTAATCATTAAGTTTAGGGTCCAATATGCATATAAACTCTCAGTATAAAATGTAATCTTCATGTATGGTAGACTCACATGTGAAATTCCTAACTATTCGAACATTAGATCTCGTATTCAAATGAGATTGTGCTCTCTCCACCAACTACATCTTCCTTGCTAGTGAACCAAACATTTGATTATTTCAAACTTAAGAAAATACCCAGATTTGGCAACATCAATATCTTCATTACGAACTAACAAGAACAAGAACCTAGAATCACCCATTTACAAATTAGCATGAGAACTTCAAATATTCTCACTTGCACCTTAAAACCCTAAAGCCATGTCACATCAGGAAACCAAAAAGTATGAGGTAGTGAGAGCGATTAACACAAAAAAACGTACCCATTTGAGTTGAACAATGATCCTCCATCATGTTTCCGACCATTTGGCTGCTCTTCTCTTCCTCACCCATCAAAACATCTTCTCAAATCGTTTGAATTTGAACTGTGCTATATTAGAATTGCAAACTATTTGGTTTGACAGAGACACTTTAAGGGCTTTCTGTATTAGTATATGGGAAAATGTGGTATTTATTTCCCAAAAATATAATAAAATATAGGGTAAATTATCGTTATTGCGAAACATTGATTTTGCCGCTCGTTTTATTTTAAAAGTTAGGAGCGTATTAGTCTTTTCTAATACAAAATTTTGAAAGTATGATTTGCCCTCCTTCTGTTTGGATCGAGTCAGATTGACCCAAGTTGATTTGATCGAAATGATTTGAACATGCTTGAAATGGTGGCCCGATTCAATTTGGTTTCTTCCTCCTAAGGTCTAGTGCACGTAAGAGCCAACAGAGACGGCCTCCTCCCTACACCGCCCACGCGAATTTGGTGCCAGCCTCTTAAGTCATCATCGTCACTATTTTATCATTATTATTATTATTATATCACCCAATCAACAACAAAATGTCCCCAATGGGTCCCGATCTGCAACCGACGGTGGCTCGTCGACGAGTTTTTGGGGAAATCTATGGCGAGATATGCAGAAATCGGCGAGGAAGATGCTTATGTTGACTTGGTCTGACTCACTTGGCTAGACCGAATTAGACCAGAGATCATCTAATTAGATCGATTCAATTATAGTCAGGATAAATAGAGGTGCATATTTGAAAATTTTAAAAATGATGGATAAAATCGTCATTTTACAAAAATTGCAATATTTTTTTTGAAACCTAGTCTAACCACAACCGGACCCACCTACTTACACTACAACCCCCAAACCCACCCGCAAGGCTCCGGGCTCACACTTGAACTGTGGCTGAGGCCAAAGCCAAGTGAGTGCCCACTGAACCTGTGCGCCAGTGCGGGACCTTACAAAAATTGTAATCTTGTTTATAACAAGGGATAATAACATTTTGTTACACTTAATTATAGCGAAATGACACTTTCATACCCTAACTACTTTAGTATCTTTTTTAGTACCCTGACAATTTTTTTGTGACAACCTACCTCTAAAATGCCTAAACTACTCTTGGTTTAAGAAACCATTAATTGATTTGGTTCAATTTTGTTTATCTCTGATTCAATTTGGTTTATATTTAAAATGTAATTATAATTATGCCCCAAAATCTAAAATTAAATTTGGACCATTTTAAATCTAGTTTGATAAATTAAATTGGACCAATTCTATTCTAATTTCTTAAACCAAGGGTATTTTAGTCATTTTAACATATGTTGTCACAAAAAAATTGTGTAGCTATAGCTAGGTGTAAGAAAGTGTCTTGTAACAACCGTAAAAGTGTCTTATAACAACCATAAGATAATGGTTTCCATTGAGGTGAATGGGCTAATAAAATAAAACTTGAATTCATTGATGTTGCTAATTTAGGCCCAAACTAAGAAGCGAAGCCCATCATCGTTGGAAGGGAGGAGAAGGAGCAACCCAATCAAACCACATCGCTCTCTCTCTCCGTCTCCGTCTCTCAGCTCTGTGAACGCTCTTCGGGTCGGTCGATCCCAACTCTGTCGAGCCTCGCCGCCGCCACCTCCGCCCTTTCCGCCGCCATACACGACCCCTCCTCCGCAACCCTCGCCGTCTTCTATTTCCCAACTCCGCCACCGCCACTAGGTTACCTGAAGCGACTCTCGTTCTTCAGGTACACTACCTGCGAAATTCGCTCGCTCTCGGTCCTTCCGTTTTTGTGGAATTTTCGCTCCGAGCTCTGAATTTTTGTTTTGCAATTTTTTTATGGATTTGTTTATGTATTGGATTGGGAATTTTACAATGCATTGACATTTTGACCTAGAGTCTGGTTTGATCCCTGTGGAAGCAGTTTTGTTTGTTACCATGTGCATGTCAGCTACTGAATGATGATGATGTGAGTTTCTGGATTGGAAGGAGGGATATGAGTGCTTACCAGTTGAGGTTGGAGGTATATGAATATGATCAAGACCCATATAACTAAAAAACAGTTAAGAGCCAGCATTTTACCAGTTCAGGATGTGTATATCTTCAACACCCAAACTTAGTCTTTCTAACATAGGTACACCCAGATTCCCCTTTACTCTTATTTCGTGACCTGGTAAAAGAAAAATGGGAACTTGGGTGAGCTGTATGTAAGGAGAAAAGCTAAACTCAGGTGTACGTCTACCTAAGTGTCCTTTCTCTTTTTACATAAGGGAACGGCTTTTTACTAACTTAGATTGAGAATGTGAATTTTAAGCAACAAATTTTCACTAGCTTATGATCTTGTATACACATTGTATTGAGGGAAAGAAAGGTATATGATGATCAAGAGAAAAAACAATTATTTACCAGTTCAGTTGGAGGCGTGCGATCAAGACCAGTTTCTATAATTCTTACAAATCATAATCATCATGCTCATTTTGTTAGTTCTTTTTCCTTATTACCTGCAAAGTGCCATACAAAGTGCTAGAATGCTGGCGAACTTCTGAATTAACTGTCGTATTTGTGCATTGTCTTGTGTTGTATGTGGAAGTCTTGTTCCTAGTCATTTATTACATATCTTTAATAGTGAGGTCCTCCTCTACCTCTTTGCCGATTTTGAATTATAGTAACATTCTGTTTAACAAGTTATGTTATCTGATTATAATTTCTATAGCAAAATGATTAGTGTTACATTGGGAGTTTCTGGGAATTGCTTGCAGGTACTCATTGATTTTCTATGTAGTTCCATAAACATTTGTTTTTGAGAAGATGCTTGGTTTGCCTTGATGACATTGTTCCTCTCTCGTGTAGATGTTAGTCACTGATGGAGTCTAAAGCGCAAGACGGATACTCGGAATCAGGAGCATCTACTCCAGAAAAGTCTGAAGTGAGTCAACCATCAAAAATCATCCGCGAGGAGGAACATAGTGGAAATTCGAAAATTTCCGACCCTCCCGATTTGCCACTGACTGCACAAAAGGAATCATCCCTGGAAGATGACAGTTTCGAGTACCCAAGACTACGAAAGCATCTTGTTACTGCCAAGAGGGATGGAATTCAGGAATCTGCACCTTGTATAAGTAATTCCAGTGCCCTTCCAGCAAACGAAACACCTAAAGAATGCAGAAATCTGTATTCTGATGGCAAGACTCATGCTTCTGGTAGTGACATGATGGATGCCACTTCACATCTTGAAGGCGCCACTAATTTGGTGACTGTTATGATCCCAGCAAAAAATCAGCATTCTCAGGTGCCTAATGGTGACTCAAATTCTGAGGAAGAGATTAGTAAAACAGATATGCTGCTGGAGAAGGATAAGGGACAAATGACATCAAGGTGTGATTATGCTGGTTCCATATATTCTCGAACAGTTGAAAATGTTTGCTAATAATGCTTACAGTTATTTTTCATGGCCAAAGTTTTGATTGTTTGCATCAGCTTATGTTGAATTATAGTGTTTCCAGATCTTCAGATCCCACGATAAAGACTAGAAGTCTATCCCCTGGCACCGAGTCTAAAAATGGAAACAAGCGCCCAGCAGTAATATGTGACTTTTTTGCTAAAGGGTGGTGCATCAAAGGGAATTCGTGTAGGTTTCTTCATAAGAAGGATCACGTAGATGATAATATTCGGAAGAATGAGGGAGAAGTAGCAGTTGTAGATTGTGACAGAAAAATGGATCTTGGTGAAGGTATAATTACTTTATTTTGAAGTGGAATTCAAATCTTACCATCCGTGATATTTCCTAATTTGAATTTTCTACAATATCAGGTTCAAAAGATCTTAGTGAAAGATCACTGGCTTCTTCAGCTGTAAATTATGCTGCATGTTCTTCTCCCTTCGCTTTGGAAAGAACATTGCCATCAGAGCACGGTGAAAGCATAAGATGTCAGCCTAATGCTGTACACAAATTGCCATCGATTGAGAGAAGGTATTCAACACCAGGCAATGCCCTCGATCACCAACTACTAGCATCATTGCGAGATGGTCCAGGATGTAGTTCCTCATTCAAGGACGTAGACAGAGAGAGTATGAGACATATATTCCCCACTGAAAAAATCCAAAACCACGCTTCACTTGTGAACAGAGGTAGTTCCCATTTGCCTAGAAACAGCTTATTTCCCGAGTGTGGGTCTATTATGTCATCAAGCGCCAATCACCGTGCAATTTTCTCTAATGCAAGCACTTCTAAGGAGCGGGCCTATAATCGAAGTCAATTTATGCATACATCTCTTCAGACTCCGAAACCAGAATGCTTATCACCAACCAAAGCTTCTCGCGATCCTCTGCAACGGGGTCATTTTAAGTCAAGAATTCCTAAATATAATTGGGAGCCATCAGTACCGTTTCGACCATCGTTCTTTATTGGTTCAAGTATTTCATCAACGGGGAGCCTCTATGACCCTCTTCGTGATACCATTGAGGAAAACAATGTAGGAGACGTATCTAGTAGCAGAGTCTGTACCAATGATGAAGATGCATCCTTTGGCAATACCTCACTGCATCCTATGTATCAGAAATCTTCTTTATCTTCTCGTGCTGGTTTAAATGAGAACATATCGGATCGGGATTGTTACAAGCATGAAAAAGGTTTGCTATCAAATGGGGTAGAAGGAGTGGGAACTAGTGAAGCTGACCAGCAAAGCGGGACATTGGCTGGAGAGGAGAACCCATTGGCCCCTCTCAGCACGCATGAAACTCCAATTACAAATAAAATTGATACTGATTGTGAAACTACGAATCAGAGTGATGGGGAAAGGCACAAGAAAGATTCAAAAGTGGATCGGAATGTACGAAGTAAAGAAGTGGAGATGGAGAGTAAGAGAGACATAGATATGGCCAAAGACTTAAAAGCACTGAAACATCTTCGTTCTGCCCTTATTGATATGGTAAAGGAATTGTTGAGACCGACTTGGCAAGAGGGCCATCTTAGCAAGGATGCACATAATGCCATAGTTAAAAAAACTGTTAACAAGGTTCTCAGCACCATACAACCCCAACAAATCCCATCTAATGCAGAATCCGTGAAGCAATATCTTTCCTTTTCTCAATCGAAGATAGCAAAGCTTGTTGAGGTCAGTGTTTTGCTTATATGAAAGTTTGTTATGGGTTCAACTTACTTGGGTATCAGTTTTGAACATAGTTGGTCACTGGTATTTGACAATTACTACTCTTATGTACAGGTTTATGTTGAGAAATATGGAAAATCTTGAGATGCCAAGATGAGGACAAGCCTTGGCGCTACGGTAACTTGCTTGTGCCCTAGGGGCCCGAGGTCTGAAAACAGCTGGTTGCATACAAAATGACAGACCTCATAAAAGTGTGAAAAAAGCCACCATTTTTGAGATGCCGGGATGAATGCCTTCTCTATGTATGGTTCCTTAACAGAGAGTCACATCCAGTTTGTTTGAGGGTATCTTTAGCATAACTGAAGCTATGATTTTCATGGGGTTGTAGCTGCATCTCATTCAGGAGACTATTAATTTATGGATTATTTTCTCCCATTTTGTACATTTTTTTTGGAAACCACAGCCGGGTGTGGCTTGGTATAGAAGATGCAGCATATAAGAATATTTTAAGGTTAAGATAATTAGATAGTATACAAAATTGGTGTCTTCCCTAGTTGTGTTTAACTATATAACTTGATTTTGCTGACCCCATCTGTTGCCTATTTCTTCAGTCTGATCTGTGAGTACCATGGTTGCAGAAGGCATAAATGTGTTGCAGGTTTATGTTCATTCATAATTGCCACTTTTGAGTAGGACACATACAGATGATGATCTTGAATGTGCATACATAACTTGGTGATTGTAATTTTCTCAAAGTTGTAAAGA
This sequence comes from Geranium brycei, assembly GCA_036897365.1. Taxonomy (NCBI): domain Eukaryota; kingdom Viridiplantae; phylum Streptophyta; class Magnoliopsida; order Geraniales; family Geraniaceae; genus Geranium; species Geranium brycei. The sequence continues at coordinate 14,240 of JAYMTP010002615.1, forward strand.
TTCCGAGTGATGATAATATTTCTCTGTGCATGGTTATGGAACTATAGATTTAGATACAAAGGCATGTAGCTTTTTAGTCTGTAAGTTTTGTACACTACTATTAGGCTGATTATGATTATATTTGTTTGTTTGCTTCTCATTTTGCTTGCTTATGGTGTCTGTATTGGTTCATGGGTTTGTAATAGACATGCCATTGCTAACAAGTGATGATTAATTTATAAAGTATTAATTGAATTTAGATGAAGTGCAGAATTTGCATGGGTTGAATTTGTTAACATAATTTGCGGCGACTGTAAATATATTATCCGTCTGCATGAAATGGGTTTTGTTATTTGAAATGGTGCTTTTCAGTAATGAATCATCCTTTACTTTGTTCTTATGAAGTAAATGTGAGGCTTGTGCTTTTTCTGTAAACACACCTATTTCTATTTGTAACTGAGACTGAGTGGTTCAACAATAATTGTATAAACTATTATTTATGCTCGCTCACAAGTCAGACTCACACACCTATTTGTCTCCAAACAAAACCATATCTTTCCTCAAAATTTAAAAGAATAAAATCAAAACAAGAAAGACCTCGTTTATTGGATTGGTAATGACAGCTTGAATTCCAACAAACTAGAACGAATGGTAATATAGATAGTGACCACCCAGTCCCACCACATCTCAAGTTGATCATGCTCTCCACTTTGTGTGTGTACCATCTCATCTCATCTCTTTCCCAATTTCATCTACCAATATTGCTATTCTCAGTCATCAATTTACTGATACAACTTCATTTCCAAGGGTAGGTTATCGACTTCATTGGACAGTCTTTGCGTGTGTGTATGAGAGAGAAAGCGCCAGAGGAGAGGACTGTGATTGAACTATTTTGTTCAAGTCTCAAGGTGCTCTTGTAATATTCTTCCTTTGCTATATAGTTTTAGTACTTTGATTGAACATTTTGGATCTGAATGTACCAAGTAGCTGCACTTGGGGGTATTGTGTTCCTCTCTAGTCTTAGATGTTAACAAACCCATCTCTGAATGTTTCATCTCCAATCACTTAATAATATGAATATGATTTTGAAGCTCTACAATTTGTTACTATGTTACAGGAAAGGCAACAATACATGAAGACTACTAATGTTCTCTTTTGTGGGTTTGATTTTCCTGCCTCTCAACAGTACACTAGAGAGTACTTGCACAATTACCCCTTTATCCGGGTATTCTTCTTTTCAATACATGCAGATACATGTTCAGTTGTGTGTTTTTAGTTGATGGAATTGTCTAGTCTTCAACATTTGCAGGTAGATGATGTCCCTCTTGATGCTGTGGCTGATGTTATAGAAAAGTACCACCTCTGTGTAGTGAAGAACAAGAAGTTCGATTCGAGTCTTATTTCTCAGGCTAAACAGATGAAGCTTCTAATGCAGTATGGTGTTGGCCTGGAAGGTTATTCTCATTCTCTTTCATATTTTACCGTATATTATATTCTAGACCTTGTATTATATTGTCTGATTTTGTCACTTATATGAATGAAGGTGTTGATATCGAAGCTGCTACAAAGTTTGGAATCAAAGTTGCCAGAATTCCAAGTAGCCTAACTGGAAATGCAGTATCGTGTGCAGAAATGGCCATTTATCTGATGTTGGGACTTCTCCGGAAGCAGGTAAATTAGCGTCGATATTCCCTAAAATGGATGCTCCAAAATAAGTGCCCACTTTCCCTTTGAGGAAGTGAATTATGCTTGTTTCGAGAAAAAAAAGTCTTTGTATGAGTTGGTTAAATTTCATAGAAATGCTAGCACATTGGGACATGGTGGAAAAAGAACAGAACACTGACTCTACCAATCTTTAATTTTTACTAAAAATCAAAGTGAAATTTACTTTGGAGCAAAAAGAGTATTATTTAATTTATGACAGTACAGACAACAATTTTTGAATAAATTGTGTCCTATTGTGTTTGTAGATAAATGGCTTGTTTCTTGTTTTGTTTCAGAATGAAATGCAAATATCTATAAAGGAGAAAAGGCTTGGGGATCCGATTGGCGAAACATTACTTGGAAAAACCGTTAGTTTTACTTAATTCTTCTTTATAGGAAATACATCTGCAGATGGACCAGACGATGAAAATATAGTGCATGTTGTCGTTGTTGATGCAGGTATATATTCTGGGATATGGAAATATTGGGATTGAGTTGGCGAAGCGCTTACGGCCATTTGGTGTAAAGATCATTGCTACAAAACGGAAATGGGCTTCGCAATCGAATGGTATGTAATTAAGAAGTCACAACTCCGAAAAGCAAATTTGTTCCAATGTTTTTGTTTTATTCATGAATATGTTTATGGTCAGGCTCTCTTGTTCAAAATGGCGCTGTCGATGACCTGGTTGACCAGAGAGGTGGCCATGATGATGCTCACAAGTTTGCGAACAATGCTGACATTGTTGTTTGCTGCTTGAATTTGAATAGCGAAACGGTAAGACTTGACTCCTTTTCATGGATTGTAGTTCATGTGCTCGGATTGTTGTTAGCAGTGTTTCATATCGATAGACATGAGACATGGAGTTGACCTCATTGATGAACACTGACTTGCAAAATTCTATTATGTGTAGTAACATTCAAAGACCAGAAAACAGAGAAAATAGTACTAACAGTTTCTGTAATTCACTTCCAGGCTGGTTTTGTGGACAAGTCATTCGTATCTTCAATGAAAAAGGTTTGTATTCCTTTAACTAGCTGCCTTTTCGGCGTCGCAGATTTTTTGTTTTCAACAATAAGTAAGATATTAGTGTTCTTCCATTATGTTAAAGGCTCAATATTGAATACAAGAAGCAAAATTATGAATACTAATAGGTTAGATCTCAAAGATTATAAGTTATAGTATTTTGTTGACTTGTTTTTATAAGTTATTCAGAATTCATTCTGTTGATACAATTTGACACATAGAAGTAGTTTTGTAGTAGAGAGTGCTGCGTATAATATAAGAAATAGCCCTCATATCCAGGTTAACCTTTAATTATCAACTTTTATTCATATGTATGTGTGTGTTTTCAGGGTGCCCTACTGGTGAATATAGCTCGAGGCGGTCTGTTGGAGTACAAGGCTGTTTTTGATAACCTCGAGTCGGGTCACTTGGGAGGTTTAGGAATTGATGTTGCTTGGACCGAGCCATTTGATCCCAACGATCCAATTCTCAACTTCAAAAATGTTGTAATCACACCTCATCTCGGCGGAGGTACAGTACATTCCTACACATCCATGGCTAAGGTATATATATATTCATTCATCGATCTCAACGTATTTATGAGTTTTGGTCAATGTTCATTCATTAAATATTTCATTGTGATACAACTTACAAGGCCCTTTTAGTGTTCTAGATCAAAATGGTTTATCCTTTTCCACAAACTAGTGTGATATGATATTGTTACAATTTTCTCACTTCTAAAACATTTTGTAACTAGAAAGATAAAATGACATTGTTAAGAAATTCTTTATTCATGGTTCTTCTCCTTTGATACAATATGAAACTAACTAATACTAAAAAAAATTAATAAGAAATATAACATGAACACTAACAATAAGAAAACTCAATTTGAAAATACTAATTTCCTAAATATGACGGTTCAAAATAAGTATGCAGTCTCTGGAAATCGTGAATTAGAAATAAATTACAGATATCTTGTACGAGTTACAGAGGTGGCACGTGAGATCATGGTTAATTTCGCCAATCTTTATTCCAAACATTTACATTTATTTTGTAATGGATGAAATATGCTTTATTTGACTGTTTGACATATAAACTCTTTTTATATTCAAATGTTTGATTTTCTCCCTAAGAAAACTGATAGTTAGTCAGTTCGTTCGTTATTTATTTAATTACATGATTGAATATCATGTTATGTGTAAAATGGTAGGTTGTTGGCGATGCGGCACTTCAAATTCATGCAGAGACACTTTTTACTGATATAGAGCTCGTCAATTGATGGATCTTTATTGTTTAGTCAAACTTTATGATTAATTAAATAAAACTAATTCCATAGAATTGGGTATTTTCTTTGTATTTTTCTTTATGTATCTCAACCCTCTCTCTCTTACATAGACTATGGAAGCCAACTCCGTTATTGGACAAGATTTAAGATATATGTTTCACCATGTTCAGCTTTTTTTAGGGTACTTAAATAACACATATAATAGCATTGTTACAATTCATACTGATATTGTCATTATCTTACTATGAGTTCAAAGAAATCTATGTATTGTTTCATTTAATCACTGAGGGTAATAATATATATATATATATGGGTGGTTGTAATGTGTCAAAAGACAAGGAGTTATGAGAATTAGGAAAGATTTTGACAAAATTAGTCTTGTATATTATATAATGAGATAATTTCATATAGGTTACTTAAAATTTTTGGATTCTCACGCAGGTCACCAAGTTTTTGTTTTAATTTATGAGGTCACCAGAACGGTTTTTTGTCTCACACGTTAGTTTATTTATTTGTTTTTTAAAAATTTATGAAATGACCAAAATACCCTCGCAATCAATATATGAACCAATTCAATTAAATTAAGGAAAAAGTTCATTTAGCTCCCCTAAATTTAGATGATCCTCGCTTAGGTCCCCTTAAGTTTAAACATTAATTTTGGAGCCCCCTAAGTTTCAAAAAGTCTCACTTAACTCCTCTCAATTTATTTTTAAAATTTTTTTGTTAATCTTTTGTGAAATGACGAAAATGTCCTTACAATAATTTTTTAAAAATAAATAAATATTATTTTAAACTTATTTTTTCCTTTTTTTGTAAAATATAAAGGATAAAAAAATATGTTAGTATTAAATTTTTTTTAATATATATATAGAGGCAAAATTAGCTGCACACAAAAAAACATCCAAACGATGTTTAAAAATTGTTTTTGAAAAAAACATAAAAGAAAAACGTTCAAAATAATTT
>JAYMTP010002616.1:0-19169 GCA_036897365.1 Geranium brycei
CCAATACCATTTCCCAAATGATATCTATGATCTAACTCTGGTAATCTCATTACCAATGATCAGTAGAACTCGATGATAATATAATGTCGTTTTATTATTGCAATGATGATGTAACATTTACACATAAATTGAGATTAACCTAGGGCACAACTCCTACAAACCAATTCAAGCCTATAAACCATTTCAAACCCAAAACTCAACCCCTAAAGAGAAAGCAAATCGACTTAAAACATGGCCAGGGAAAGACTCCTTTAAAAAAGTATAATCTAATTACAAGTTCATATTTGACAAGTTGTTTAAATTTTAAAGTTAATTAGACTTTACAAGCAATCTTCTAATTCTAAAATAAAATAAAGTCATTTTAAAATTATAGTATCATTCAACATTGGTCATTAATTTGTGGAGTTAACATGTTTAACACATCATGTCTGGCCTATGTTATTAAACTAAACTTTGTATTACCGTAATGACTAAAACTTTGGTTCACACCGAAATTTTAAGTATACAATTATTCAATTGTGTTTCGGTCTGACTAAACTTTAGAGATTGGAGGGAGAGTTGACAATTACAGCCCAAAGGCCCTTTGGGCTATAAAAGATACTCTCACTTTAATCAATACACAAATCGAAAGCTCCAACTTTCTCATGATTCATAATTAGCGTTTATTTGTTTATAAGGGGAGACAAAATCACCATTATGATCCACCAATAAGACACATAATAAAATAAATTAAAACATCAATCCAAGCCCATAAAGCCAAGCCCCGCGGGCCCAATCATTTCCCAGCAATCAACTTCCTCATTAACTACAACCAACTCTAAAATACCAGTGGTTATGTTTGTTTTTTTGAATTTACTAGTGGTTATGTTTACTATTTTTTTTAGAATAAAACGACCCAGGACTTTACCAAACAGTATCGTTGCATGGTACACGGATAAGCGATGGAGGAAAATTTTCCATCCAGTTCCGTTACCAGGCTGTATCGGTTAAAATCCAACCTTCCAATTCTTTGATTAGTGTAACTATATTCAGAATTATTGTGTGAGAAACACTCTGGTTCTGAATGTGATTCTCTCATATGATTGTCGGTTAGAATCATATTAATTTTTAATTTATACCAATTACAAAATGTTAAGAATTAATTATTACAATGTAATCGAAATATAAAGTTTGCGAACAAAATAAAAATAAAAATATATATATGTGGGTCGACGAGAAGTGGACATGTGGTAATGCAAACTGGTTCGGTTATTATCGATTAACCAGTAATTCTAAATTTTGAAAAACATAAACCAAATCAAATGTTTATCTCAAATTTAAAATCAAAATCAAACTAACAATTTCGATTTTTCGATTTCAGTCCAGTTTAATTCCTGATTTGAGGCCAGTTCCAAATTGAAAGTGCCAATTCCTAACAAAACGTATATTCAATCCATGGGGCACATTCGACTACAAAAGGTTGTAGAACGTTCAAACGTCTAAACGTTCTACAGCCGTTGGATCGGTGCGGATCTGGACGCGCATTATCTCAGCGTGCGACACGTGACATCAAGGTTCTACAGCGCACACTTAAGGGTTCTTCAATTTTGCGTGGGTCCATCACATTCTATAACTTTGCACTACACATTTTACATGATTCTACAATATTGCATTACATATTCTACAGTTTAGATGTTTGGACACCCAGATTTAATTTGTAGCGAATTTTTCTCTTCAATCCATAATATTAAATTTTGATACACTTAAAATACTATAATAAGCAATAAACGGTTTAGAATTATTGTCATGCATACAAATATTTATGTGTATGACTATAATAATTTCTTTGAAATACAAAAATGAAAACACCAAAAAAATGTTAGGATGATGATGATAAAGAGAAGAACATAAAGCGGGATTCATGGTATAATTATTGAGGAAGAGCAGTCCGGTGCTTTCGCCATCGGATGGGCCCGAGCCCATCATGCCCTGCCGGTCCCACTCACATCAATCCCATTTTATGAATCATTGGACATACTCTAATCACTTTATGATGCCGACAATTATTATCATTATTGTAGCTGCTACTCCCACAATTATAGCCAATCAATTCCGAATCTCTTCAAAACATTAAGTTTCTTTGCGTTTTAAGACATTACATTTCACAGCAGGAAGAATTTTTTTTCAAATATGGTATAAAATTTATATACAACCAACAGCTAAGTTTAATAAAGTTATTTGGATTAAATATGTCTTGAATTCGATCAAATATTTAGTGAATTCAAATAAATTAATCTTTAACGACTAATTATCGAATTTGGGTTCGGGAATGAAGTATCTAGTTAAGGTATATGGGGCCGGAACCAACGATTAGAAAAGAAATCAATAAAGCTGAAGTTTATAATTTGAGACTAAATTTAAGATTGATACTTCTTTTTCTTATCAAAAAATTGCAATGTTATAGATGTTACACTAATATAATTTAGAATGACATTAGTTTCTGTCTGTTGTATACCATTTCTCTCTCTTGTAAAATTCATGTCCTCTACTCTAAAGTAGGATATTGATCCTTGCTTGATTCATTTGCTTGTAGTACATAGTATTTATACAAAGAATGATAAGCTATAGAATAGGCAAGGAAATATTTACAATAAATGTCATAGAGCTGTAAATGAGAAAATCTCATAAGTCATGTGCATGGATCAAGCACCAAATCGGGTGTGACTAGACTGGATTGCGTGATCAAGGGGATATTACTCCAATACTTCTCCTCAAGTTGGAGTATGGAGGTTGACAATGCCCAACTTGCTTAGTAAATCGTGGAAGCGGTCTCGTACAAGTCCCTTGGTGAAAATGACGGCGAGTTGGTTCTTCCTAGCAATCGCACGAGGATGTAAGAGTGCTGATTGTAGTTGTTGGTAGATGAAGTGACAATCGATTTCAATGTGTTTGGTTCGTTCATGAAACACCGGGTTAGAGGCAATGTGGATGGCTGCATGATTGTCACAAAAGAGAGGTATGCTAGCTGCTTGTGGAGCTTGAAGGTCTTTGAGTATTTCTCGTAACCTAATGATCTCACGACTGGTGGCAGCCATAGCGCGGTACTCAGCTTTAGCGGTAGAGCAAGAGACCACACTTTGCTTCTTAGAGCATCGGGAGATTGGTGACTCGCCAAGGAAGAGGATGAAACCTATGGTGGATTTTCGTGTATCGGGGCATGCAGTCCAGTTGGCATCGCAGTATGCTTGAAGCGTAAGTGAACTATGTGAGGGAAGGAAGATCCCTTGACCAAGACAATATTTAAAATATCGCAAGACATGAGATGCGGCATCGAGGTGGGGCTGACGTGGTGCATGCATGAACTGACTAAATATGTGCACTACATAGCTGATCTCCGGTCGGGTGATAGTGAGATACAGTAAGCGTCCGACGAGTTTTCGATATTGACCAATGTCTGAGCAGGGTGGCCCACCATCCACCGAGAGTCTATGTTATTGTGGGAGAAGGAGGGACACCGGTTTGTACCGAGTGATCCCACTATCTGCCAGGTTATCGAGGGTATATTTCCGTTGTGTGAGGATGATGTCGTTGGGTGATCTTTCTACCTTGAGCCCAAGAAAATATTTGAGTGCGCCTAAATCTTTGATGTGGAATTGTTGGTCCAAATGTGTTTTAAGAGACTAGATTCGAGAAGCATTTGTACCAGTAATGATCACATCATCAACGTAAATTAGCACGACCACGAAGGAGTTTGCTCTGGAGAAGATGAAAAATGAATAATCTGTTTGTGATGATTTGAAACCGAGGGTCATTATTAACTCTGTGAATTTGTGGTACCAATTTCGTGAGGCCTGTCATAAGCCATATATGGATTTATGGAGCCGACAGACCCGATGCTCCCCCTGTATGGAAAACCCTTGAGGGATCTTCATGTATACTTCCTCAAGTAAATCTCCAAGGAGAAAGACGTTATTGATATCAAGTTGATGAAGAGGCCCGTTCCTGGCGGATGCAACAGCCAAGAGACACCGAACGATGACCATTTTGGCGACTGGCGCAAACGTGTCTGTGAAGTCGATGCCCTCGACTTGCGTGTATCCCTTGGCAACCAGACGCACTTTGTAGCGTTCTATACTTCCATCAGGACGATGCTTCACTTTACCTGGTATCAGAGCGGGCTGATTTGGGCATGTGTTGGTGAGTTCCCCGTGCCTACGCCCCCCTGTGGACTCCGACCCATATGCAGTTCAGTCCTGCTATGGCCCACATGTAGACAAGGCTACACGTGAGGGGGAGTGTTGAAGTAGAGGCTCATGCGTACACGAGCGTGAAAGGGAAATAAGCCCCACGCGTACATGAAGCGTGAGAGGGAAAATTTAAGTGAATCCCACATAGAAAAGAAGTGAAATAAATTGGGTGTATATAAAATGAATGTTCAAATCCAACTAATAGCTTGAGCTTTTAGTTGTGGAGCCCGTCCCGATATGTACAACTCAGTTTTACCCAAGTGAACATAATTGACATATTGCCTGTGGTGTCCAACCTTGCTCTATGTAACTATTGGTGTTCTAGTTATATATATATCTTATCTTTCAATTTTTCATGTATAGAAGTTCATCATTACACATGAGAAAGACGAGAGAACATTATAATTATGAATCTCAATTTAATATATCAGTTTGATTCAATAAAATTAATATTGTGTGGATTGAAAAAGCGTATTTGTTACAGTGGTCTAAAGAGTCTCTCTTTGGCTAGTGATCAGGGGTTCTAGTCGATTTGTTAGGAACTTCAAAAAAATCAATATTCCTCGTTGGTCTTTATTTCAGTCAAACATGTAGATGTAGTCAGTGGTGGATCTACCGGGGGCAGTCGCCCCTCCTTAGCTCAAGAATTCGAAAATTTTGCACCTAAAATTTTGTTCGGAAATTGCATTTGCTCCCCCCTAATAATAATATATATAAATGTTGTCCGAATCTAACTAAATAGTTACTTAGCTTATAAAACAATGTATTAGTGGGATTGGTTCCTTTCAAATGTTGTTTAGGCCTTTGAAATTGCATGTTACCCACATCAATTATACTTTTTTATAATCATCATCAATTATATTTGATTTTCAATATATTTCAAATAACTAAATTTGGATCAATTTACCATCATCAATCAAACTTTATTTGCAAATTGATATGAAAACTTCAAATCACCATTTTCCAATGTAAATGTCAACAATTTTCAAAGAATATAGACAAAAAATAAGATAATATTTATTTTTTGTTTTAGTAAATCATTATACATGAATTATTGTTAAAAATAAATGAGTCGAGTTTTTAACAAGCCGCTCAACCTCTTGCTATATTAAAAATTTGATATGTGCTAGTTGTAATCTCACTCGAGCCGAGTTTGAGTGCAACGTTGGGTCATTTGATTAACGAGTCAAGCTCCAGCCTAACCAATTAGATTTGTAAGAATCACGAATCGACTAACTTCATATCTCAATATACATGGAAGTTAAATTCGAACTTCAGTAAAAAATAAATAATCTAGGTCGAATTAGTTTTTGTTATATGCATTTAGTAATTAATTTATTATTATGAAAGTTAAATTCGAACTCAACTAAAAAATATATAATCAAGCTCGAATTCTTTTTTTTAAACGTTCAGTAATTATTTTATTAATAAAATTAATTTTTTATTTTTAATTGATTATGTTATTAATGAGTAGCCATGGTTCGAAGCTGGATGGGGCACCATGGATGGGATGGGTAGTCTGAGATTGGTTGTAAAAATCGTCAAAAAAAAAGAGTATGAAACTTCGCCCCTTTTAAAAAAAATTCCCTTGCATGCAACACCACGAGTTTATTGGTGCTACTTATGTTCCTCCTCGTACTTATCACTACTCAACCCATCTATGGTAGATTTTAGAGAATTCATGGGTCCATGAACCATTTTGCAAGTGTTTCAGGTTTCCTTTTCGCCGACACACATTATACCCGACCTCTGGTAATTTGAACACTGCGACTTGGGAGCCAGGAACAGATCTTCTAGAAATCTTGAGCTCAAAACTCTAATTCAAAAAATACAAGTCAGCCCTTTCACTTGATGGAGAATATGTTGTTGATGAAGCACTTACCTTGAAATAAAAATGAAGTAATCTCCGAAGATCTAAAAGAAAAGTCGAGAAGAAGCACATGTATTTGAAATAAATATATGCATATATCTCAGTCATGAGCTTTATCTGCCTCGACTGAAGTCCATGTTATAGCATGTGGGGTTGCATGGGAAAGGACAGTCAATCTGCTTCACTTCTTTTCGGTTAAAATACCAGTTGCCTACGGCCTCTGCAATAGTCTGTCAGAACAATGTAAAAGTCAAATGATGCAACAACATGCAAGTAAGAAGCACAAATCAATGACATACACTCCCTATTTATATGAGAACCAATTTAAATTATTTTCATTTGACATGCAGTCGTGTATTCAAACCTTGAGCATTGATATGAACATTCAGCTGGTCAACCATCTGCCTGAATAAGCCAAAGTATACTGTGCATTTGTTCAGAAAGTTCATGCAATCTATGAACATATTTCAAGCTCAACCAAAACCAAGATTATCTTTTTTTCCATAAGCAAATTTTTATTAAAAGAAAAAGAAACAGAAGAGCCAGATCCCAAGAAGGGAAAAGGAAACTCTAGAAATATTACAAAGAAAATGAAAGTACATATATGCTGTACAGTTGAAACTTGCATCTTTACTAGTCTACAGAATATCTGATAAAGAACTTTCACTACCTTATTATTGATCCTTGGAGAATCCTGTGAATGCCATGTCTCAGCTGCCCATGTCTGACAATGGCTGAAACATGAATTTATGAACATTCCATTATCCTTGAGTTGCCGGAATTCACCCACAGCCTTAAGCAAAGAATTGCGGAAACCTGTTTAGAGGAAGGAAATCAGGCCAAAATAGGGAGTAACGTCAAACACGGTTGATCAAATGAATACTTGTGAAGATGATAAGGGTCATCAACACACTTCCAACGGTCATGGGATCAGACACTCGAGTTCAATAGGACAAGAAATGAACACAATTTATTATTTTATCTTAATGGAAAACAATAACTTAAAACACACAGTTATGTTTTCTGTTCTGTTATGTTTTCTGTTCTGGTCTTTATGTAATTGTCAAGTCTGTGTTGTGATAGTCAATATTGAGATAAACTCATATCAATCAATTCATATAAGTGATTTAGGAGACGCATGGGCATGGGAAGACAGAGATGTGCTCTTTAGAGAACAGAGGCAACTCTTACGTTCTCACAATAACCGGCGATAGAGATCACAGGCTGAACCCGACGATTCTCGATTGACAACTTAAAACACACAGTTATGTTTTCTGTTCTGGTCTTCATGTAATTGTCAAGTTGCTGATATAAGTATCAAAATGTTTAGAGTAATCCTTATCTGATATGTTGGATTTCTAAAACTACAATGCTTGGGGTACATAGCAGGCAGGGTAAATGAAACAAAAAATTAATACGCTAATCAGAACAAATTTTGTTGGTCAAGTCTTCCATGCTGTAAAAATATACCAGCCTTTTAATAGTTATTACATCTATGTTGTGCGATTCTCATATAGCGATGCTAGCAATGTGCTCCCACTGTTTTATTCCCTAGTCCTTAGGAAATTCAATGATATATTCACTTTCAAACACTAGTGGAAGGGGATTTACAAAAGTGGATGATGCTTTATTGTAGTCTTCTTCATTACTGTTAATATTCAAGTTGTAAAACAAAAGAAAAAGAAATATTTGAATGTGAGTTCATCAGATGATGTTCCATAGTAAGTTTGATCCTTCCTAGATGGAGAGAAAAATATGGGATGTAGGGAATGCAATATACTTGACTTGGCAATCAAAATATGTTAGATATGTTAAAAGATCTATAATTATTACCGTGTAATATTTCCATTTGATTAGGGTTACAATTATGAATGCTCAGTCTGCATCTTCGCCAGTCGCCATGAGGATCTGATCCACTTGGTACCAATACATTTTGTATCTACAATCATATAATTAATAAAAGTTGCATGCCAGAAACTACAATTTTGAATATCGAACAACAAATCATTTTGGGTGGAATTACCTGCCAAAAATCATATGCTGGATTGACAAGAAATACTGGGGTCTTTATATTAGTACCAAATTGTTGTGGAAAGAAGCACTGTCCTTGCATTTCAAAACAAATAAATGACAATGGATGAGTTTTAGAGATGATAATGACACAGTAGTTTGATAGCAGCCAGAAACGTAATGAGAGAGACCATATTAGTGCTTTCTTTTTCAAGCTTTTGTACTATTACTTTCTAGATAAATAAAATAGTAGAAACATTTTCTTCAATTTTATTTTTGTTTTAAATTCAATTACAAATTGTAGAATTCTAAAATATAAAATATATTATTGATAAATACCTGATAATGAATTACAATAAAATGTTCCTTTTATAGGGAACAATAGGAAATAAACTAAATAAAGAAATTTAATACTAATAGGGAAAGTAAACCCTAAATTTACTTGCCTATTCTAACACTCCTCACGTGCAAGTTGTATAACACGAGTCTTGCACGTGGATCGAGAATTATAGGGAAGCAAACATAAACGTGCAATTACGTCGAACAATAACGATGCAAAACATCTTCAATCATGCCGATTTTACAGACAAGAGGACAAGTGATTTTCAAGAAAAAAACCACCAAAACTTTTCAAGCAACTACGTCATATAATGACGGTGCGGCAACTACGTAGAGGGCATTTTAGAAGAGAAAGAGGAGATTTTAATGAGCTCATTAGGAGGTAGAGGGCTTTTCAGAAGAGGAGAGGAGATTTTGAGGAGTCCGTTAGGAGATAGAAGACTTTTTAGGAGAGATTTGGCCAAAAAATCACCGTAGCAAACCGGGCACTGTAGCAAACCGAACACGGTAACTAACCATGTACTATAGCGGAACAAATAATGTAGTAACCGGACATTGTAGCAGACTGGTACTGTAGCAACCAGATTTTTTTTCCAAACCTACTCTAGATTATAAAAGGGGGAATTGATAGTGTTGAAAAGGAGAAAACGAAATTAGACTGTCTCGCCCACCCATTAAAACATAATCAACGAGTGGGCAAACCAACACTTGCACAAAAGTTGAACCAAGCATTGAAAAAAAACTAGTGAGCTTCTGATACCACGTAGAAATCTAAAATATAAATATATTATTATTGATAAATACTTGATAATGAATTACATTAGGAAGTTGCTTTATACAAGAGATAATAGGAAATAAATTAAATAAGGCAACTTAATACGAATAGGGAAAAGTAACCTTAATATTACTTGCCTATTCTAACACAAATCCTTTTGTGATAGCATTTCAAATCATTTTCTCAATTGCAAAAAAAAACCCAAAATCTATTTCAGATCAATTTAAGGTTAAGACCAGAAAATAATTGGGTTTCTTTCAACAATAGTTGCTTGGGTCGAGCCAATCAAATAGGGTAACATGAGTTGGAGGCAGTTGACTGTAGAGAGCTTCATAAGGAGAGGTATATTGGTGTGGAAGGTAGAATTATACAACAACTCAGCCAGTGGAAGCCAGTTAGACAGATTTTAGGTTGTCGCTGCACACGCAACGTAGTAGGTTTCAATGGCCCTATTTACCACCTTTGTTTGGCCATCCGACTGAGACTGGTAGGCTATGTCTCAGCTGGAAGCAGGCGCTAATTTGAACACAGACTACGACAGGGCTTATCAAACAAACCCCCCAGAATCAGCTCACAACCCGAGTCACCCAAAGAGCCCTACTCATATTTCTTGCGACTCAAGCAACCCCGCCTTTAATACCTTGCCTGTTTATTCCAGATCCTTCCTCTGCTAACCTTCAACTTCAACTATCGTACATTGGTCACAATATCATAAGCGGGGCCTCCTAAACAGAATTTAAGAAGGATTGTTGCTTTGATTCTTGAAGTCTTAGACACTACCTTTGCTAGAAATATTACATCTAAAACAGTCGTGATCAACATGGTTTTACAAGGCGATTTCATAACACTGATCATAGTTGAACAACCACATCTTAGATTTAGTCAACAAACTATCCATCAAGAAAAAGGAAAGAAAACACTTGCCTTGTAAGGTTCTGTTCTCTCAATGCAATCCTTCTGCAAACTTTTAGCTACACCCTGACATCATGACAAGTAAACATGTATATCAATAATATTTACAGGAGAAAAGTATCTTCTATATTTTTATTTGCTATATATGACCATATCTCTTGCAAGAAATAATCTGTCTATGATTTTTGCTTCATCCATAATATGTGGCATGTGAAAATGCAAGTTCCCAGTTTGAAGTAAGTCAATAAAAATAAACTAGGATAACGACATTTTCCAATTGACTATATTATTATTAAGCAATTCAGTTGAAGAATAGAATCACAACCTGAAGGTGTACAACGTCATGATAGAAAGATCTCATAGTGCTGTTTCCGCTCACGTCTTTCCTGAAATGAAAACAGAAATTTTATTTCCATTTTGTGGAGTCATATTTCATATTCAAGCATAAACTCAAGTATGCATGCGCTTTGATGTCTAGCAAACTGCAAAAGTTGTCATGTTAGACATCAAATATCCACTTTTGCAAATAAATATAGGATTGATAAAAAGGTGGGTAAAATATCTAATTGATAAAACCATAATTAGGACAAAACTTAAGAAACAACTCATCAGAGAACAGATTATATTGACCGGTATTTCGAGAAAAGTATCATCATGATATGACAAGGTTATGAAACTCGGAAATGGGGAGGGGCTCGACGAGGCGAAAAATAAGAATCTAAAATTTGGGGATAAATATATTCATTAAATACAATTAATAATAATATTTTGTCACTTTTACTCCCAAACTTGTCAAGTATTTTACCACAGTTTTTATCACTTTGGCTATAAACTTGTTAAGAGTAAAATTACAGATTACTAAACAAACATTACTGATTTTTAAGAATAACAAACATGCAATATTTGAATATTGAATATTAAGAGCACTAAAGAATTGAAATAATTTTTTTTTTAAAAGTGGACGTTTTACCAAGTTGACTGGTGTTTGACTCAGGTTGACCTAGTTTAGCCAAGTTTGTTGAGTTGACTGAGTTTGATCGGGTTTGACCAATTTTTGTGCCGAATTTGTCAAGTTGACCGAGTTTGACTTAGTTTTGTCCCGAGTTTTGCTTCTCGTATCGCGTAGGCCATTTTTCCCGAGTTTCATAACACTAATACTGGGATATGTACAAAGATGTGCAGGAAACGTACTCATCAAGAAAAAATCCTGCATCAGAAAGACACTTGACTGTTGTATCCTTCGGCAAATGTTCTCGAAAGTCATCACAGTGAATAAGAGTTGCCAACCCACCAGCAGAGCATCCTGAAAGAAGAGCCTGTAGCAAGATACTTAGATATCTCAGAGTTTGTAGTTTACCACGTCAGTTGAAATTGTAATCTTTAATATATATGACAGAAAACACATTGCAGTATCAAGGACATAACCTGTTTTGCATTAGACATGCCAAGTGATAAAAGCTCATCCATAACAGCTTCCCAGATGAGCTGGCCCCTAAAGAATAGTTTGGTTCCATTCTATAGCATACAAGAATATACAACTAAATGTTAACTTCATATATTTTCTGTCTTGCATCTCAAGATAAAAGCTCCTAAAAAAATTACCTTCAATTCGCCTTCGGGACTGCCAGCAAAAGATGCACCATCACAATAACGTATCTTGACTTTGTTCCAGTTAAAGAAATCTAAAAGCAACGGAGACAGTATATGAACATGATCAACATGACATGAGTCACAGACAGTTTCATAGGTAGAGACATCAAAGATAAAGAAATCATTAATAGATTTATTTGAATGACTATCGTGATCTATAATAATAAATAGGAAATGAATGACAAAAATGGTGTCTCTTCAAATGATTACAGTGGGTATTGAGAGAAGTACAAGAAAAAGGCAAAATAAACCTTAATCGAGGTCATGCATGGCATGTAATTAATACAAGGAACGGGCAGAGGGCAATGCTCAATATCAATCCAAATACAATTTTGATGGGATTTTACTACCTTATAAATCTTCATATGTTCTCTGGATGAGTATGAAAGGTAATACTAAGCAATTAAAGGCACACTCAAATTCAAGAGTTCAATACTTAAAGATGAATTGTCCTTGACTATCATCGAAATGCTAATATAAATTCAAATAGCATAACAATGTTAATGGAAAACAGATTGCATCAGGATCAAACAGTATGGGCCTATTTTCTATGGATATAGGGAACATAAGGGTGTAAAATCATGAAAAGGTTTGCTCCTACTTTTGAATTCATTACGAGCAACATATGATTCAAGGTTCCATTAGGCTGCTGAAAATAAGTATAATCCATTACGATTAAAACGAACAAACACGTTTAGTTGAATTATTATCTACTCCTAACACTTCCAACCATGGTAGAATATGATTCTGTAAATGGGGTTTCCATTCATCCAAATAAAAGTCAGTAAGAATAGCTATGAGAGATTTACCAGGATTTTGTAAAGGGTGGCTGCTTAAAATTCCACCGAAAGGGACTTGACGTTCCATGTAATCCGAAGAACCTAATGGAGTCCTCTTGCGAAGAGAGCACGACGACACTGAACTGCACCACCCTCCACCCTAGAGCTCAAAGCCAAAATCGCCATTAGAATAAAAACATTAGAGAAAAGGCTGTGGATGGGAGCAGAATCAACCTCGACGTGAAGAAGCCAATTGTTCGCACCAGATCCGAAACCCTTGCTGAAATGATACCCTGGCAAGCTCCCATCCAAACAGACTGCGAAACGGACAAGGAAAATTCAAATTCAAAAACCGAATAAGCAAATTTAAACGGAAATGGAGGTGGAAGATTAGGATGAAATTACGTGCGCCTGTTTCCTTGGCATTGTGCAGCAAGGTCAAATCAACGAGATCGGTGGAGGGTGCGTTGACTTCGACGGAGGAGTCGGAGAGGAGAGAGAGGACGGTGACGATGGCGGTGAATCCGACGGCGGCGATGGCCCAATCCTTCCTCGCCCATTTTCTCCACCAAGCCAGAGCTCGGAGCCTCTGATTCGCCATTGATGTTTACCGTTTTCACCAGACTACACATCACTCAACAGTCGTCACTTGTCTTACTCTATTGCTGCTAGGGGTGTTCCAACCCTGGTAACCCGAACCGGTGCCTTGAATTGAAAACCAAACCGACGCAGTTTGATTTTTAAATTTTGAAACTAAAATCAGACCGAAATGAGAGGAAACCGATCGTTTGGTTAATCGTGAAATTGAATTGGTTTTTCTGACTAAACCAAAACCGGTTATGACAACAACAAAAATAAAATATTGAAACCCTAACTCCCAAAATCCCCCATCAACATAAACCCTAACTCCGTGTTGCCTACTAGAAGGTGTCCACCTTCCCGTTACTTATGATTCCAGCCGAGTTAAAGTTGAGGGTGGAGGATTTGGAGGAGTGGCGGTCGGCGAGGCAGTAGGAGAAGAACTCATCCAATTCCATAACACTTCAGTCCTACTAGCCTATTTAATAACTAGGTATTTCATAAAATTACTACAAGTATAAAGAACAAACAAAAGGCAAGAGCTTTAATCAACCTCATATTAATAAGTCTACCAATCAATCCATGATAATGCAATAAATTACTTTAAATCACTGATAGAAATAAGAGAGAAATATTATTTGATTGTATTTGTGAATTACAAGAGGCCTCTATTTATAGAAGTAATAGGAATATAATAGGAAACCCTAATATAGGAGAGAATGAAATATAATATAGATGGGCTAACCCTAATGGGTTTAACCCTAATATAATCTAACAGCCCTCCTCAAACTCAATGCGGTGAAACAAGAATTGAGTTTGAAGCTTGATAATATTGAGTTGTGGCGAGGGTTGCGGCTGTAGAGGATGTTGTCGAGGTGATACGGCGAGGATTGCGGATGGAGGATGTGCACCACTCACGACCGATGGCGGATGCATGATGCCAGCTACCAGATAATACCCGATGATGCCTGATGTCTGATGATGGTGGATGTCTGATGCTTGATGCTAGATGCCCGATGATGTCTGACGCCCAATGATGCCTGATGCCCGATTATGCCTGCTGGCTGATGGCTGAGGGTAATGGCGATGGTAGATGGCTGACGACGTTGGTTGATGCGTGGATGGTTGATGCCGGATGCGCTGATGGCTAATGGTTGATGCTGGATTCCGTCGATGCTCGACACTTCTCTCACGTGCGGTGTCCGGATTACAGGATTTCCGACTTACGGGATTTCCGGCTTCATGATTTCCGGATTACATGATTCCGGATTACATGATGTCCGGATTACGGGATTTCGGATTACGGGATGTCGAGGTCGCTCCGAGCGATCGATGGTTGTGAGAGGCTCCGAGAATCTGAACACGTTGATGTTGGTGTGGTGCAGCGGCGAGGTAGTTGTTGTGCGAGGTTGACGTGAGGTTGCTGTGAGAGAGAGTCAATGGCCGAGAGTGGGTTGGCTCAAGAATCGGCTTCCCGATTGAGTCTTGATGGCCGAGAGTGGGTTGAATGTTGATTGGCTGCAATTGTGATGGTATTTATTATGGGTTTATAATCTAACATTGTTTGTTGGCCACGGTGGTGTTGATTGGTGGGAGGAGTGTTGACGTGGGTTGCTTGAGCACCAACAAAGAAAGAGAGGCCTCCTATTACGTGAGTGGTTGTGATTGATGTGTATGGTGATGATGAAGATCGTTGATGGTGGTGATGTCACGTGATTGGTGATGGTAGAATAGATAAGGTGGTTACGTGATTGAGAGGGTAGAGAGAGGTGGTTGATTGGTGTAATTGATTGGAGAGGTTAGTTCTTGCGATGAGGATGATTGCCTAGAATTGGTGTTGAAGTTGGGTTACGGGATTGTCGAGTTGATTGTTTGCGGAAGCGATAGAGATTAGAGTGATTGAATTGTCTCGCCCACCCATCAAAATCACAAAATCATCGACGAGTGGGCAAAGCGATAAATTCGTAAAGATTTAACCAAGGATCAGTTATGCCTCTGATACCATGATAGAAATAAGAGAGAAATATTATTTGATTGTATTTGTGAATTAAAAGAGACCTCTATTTATAGAGGTAATAGGAATAGAATAGGAAACCCTAATATAGGAGAGAAAAGGAAACCTAATATAGATGAGCTAACCCTAGTGGGCTAAACTCTAATATAATCTAACAATCACAAAAAGAAAAGGTCGACCATTCTGCGTAGAACAAAAAAAAGGCTACAAGAAAACATAGAATAGAAGATCTGAGAAGAAGAATGAAAGAAAAGTCAAATGGAAGAAGAGAGAGAAAGAAGTGAGAGAAGGAGAGATGGGAGAGAGAAGTGAGAGAAGTGAGATCTTAGATTTAGAAGATGGAAGGAGAGAGAAGATGGAGGTGTTGTGTTGGGAAGTGGGGAGTGAGTCATCATGATATCTGACACATATGAAAGGAGGACAACCATTGATCTGGGTTGATCAATGGTTACAAGAAATCCACGATTATATAGTTAAATCATTACCAGTCAGTCTGATTAACCACAATTTTTTCTAGATTGGAATCAATAACTAATTAGGCTCGCATGAGAACTGAAACCAACTCGATTCGTTCCGGTTTTGTTTTTGACTGGTCCGGTTTTTTGAGCATTGGTCAATACGACGACATATTGGCACTCAATATCATCTTCCTAGGAGCAATTCATACCATTTTAGAGATAATTACACGTAGTTATGCTTATCTATACATATACGTACGACTCTAATTTAATCCTACCTAATTATAAAAACCAACTATATTTTATTATAATTAATGTAACTTTCGTTAAATCTAATGGAAACAATATACAAAAAGTCCAAATGTTCTCACCATATGATTTTCACGTTATGATACTCATTTGGTCAATATGAAATTACATTTTTACCCTCAATTAAATAACACATTCAATTTAGGATTTAAGAGCAAATTTGTTGTTTCAATAAAAAAAATTGAAAAAACTTATCTTCTTTAACCTCTGCTCGATGGTTCTATAATCAAGTTCGGCAACGAGCTCACCTCTAACGTTGAGCTATGAATTCTCAAAAATGTATATGATACTTAGAGCCGAGCTCGCGTCGGAGCCAACTAGAGAACCAACGAACACATGTTGAAGAACATGAGTTTTTAAAGAAAATATTTTTTATTTGAAAAGATAAATTTGTCATTTAATCATAAGTTGAATGTGTTATTTAATTGAGGGTAAAAGTTTCATTTAATATAATGTAGGGGCATTAAAGAATTTAAGCACATGAGCACAACACTTTTAATTTCCTATTTTATATTCCCTAATCTCTAGTTTCGAGAATAAGTGGCTTGTAGCCCAAATAGATTTATTAGCTCATTGAAAAATCATATTAAGGTGAATAAAAATTATAGTTATCTACTTGAGACTTTGTTTTATTTTACTTATCACCTTGGGTCATGGAACCTAGATGTGGCATAAAGACCTTATCAACCTACATCCGGTTAGGTGGCGGTTAAACATTATCTTAGCCTATACCTGGTTAAGTGGCAGTTAAACATTATCTTAGCCTATACCAATTAAGTGGCGGTTGTATTCCTCAAAACCCCCAACCCATTCTCTATTCCAAACTCATTATTCTCTTTCGTTCCTACTCTATTTCTTCAATCGAACAACTTCACTCTCAATAAACTATCAAAATAATTCAAATTCATCTTGTTTCACTTATTTTCATAGCCATCCCCGTATCAAGTGGTATTAGAGTTCGGTTGGATGTATGGTGATAAGTCTACAAGTGTTTCTAATGGCGAGGAGGATGGCAATAAACCATTATCTGATGAACAAAGGTGTATTGATTATCTCAAACTACAAGTTCAGAAACTTCTAGAGAGTATAGGGCGCGTTAATGGTTCCAAAAAATGTGTTCATGTGATCGGTAGTGTGAAAGGATTACACCAAGGTCGAAGCTATGACTCCAAAGAGGATGTAATGCGACAAGAGGAGTCTTAATCCCATCTCTAATAAAATAAAGGTGAGGCAAGGAGGTACATCGAGTAGAATCAATCTAGAGAGACCAAACCTATTATGGAGACTACGATCCTTATGAGAGGAGAATGTACAAAGAATATTTTGGCTACACTAACACGTCCAAGCTAAAAATTTTGAAGTCTTAAGGCCGGATGAATGAAGATGAATTCATATAGTGGTTAACCACCGTGGAGAAGGTGTTCCATTATACTAAACTACTGGAGGATTGGAAAGTAAAGTTAGTAGGTGTAAGACTGAGGAAAAACGCTTTAAATTGGCGGGACAACCTCAAAAGACAACGAGAAAAAGATGATCGTATGAAGATAATAACATGGGATAAGATGTAAAAGGAGTTGAAAAGAAAATATTTGTCTTCTATCTACCAACATTAGATGTATCTTCAAGTGTAGAAGTTGAGATAAGAAAACATGTCTGTTATTTAAGTATACTGCTAAATTTGAAGAGAAGTTGAGAACAATTCCATCGATCGCTTCATTAATGGGCTAAATTGGGACATCGCAAAAGTGTTGATCTACAAATTTACCTCGCGTTGAATGATGTGATCAAGTATGCACTAAAGGTTAAACTAAACACAAGCAAAGATGAATTGGCGCATCTAGATGATTTGTTGAAGCCAAAGCGTTATGTGACAAAAAAGACAAATAAGACAAACACATTTGTCAAGTCAAAAGTAGAAAGTGAAGTTTATGAGGTAAACCTTAAAAACTCTTCAAAAAAACTTTATTATTTTAATT
This sequence comes from Geranium brycei, assembly GCA_036897365.1. Taxonomy (NCBI): domain Eukaryota; kingdom Viridiplantae; phylum Streptophyta; class Magnoliopsida; order Geraniales; family Geraniaceae; genus Geranium; species Geranium brycei. Next base: position 17,898 of record JAYMTP010002616.1, read on the forward strand.
GCCAAGGTTTAGAGAATACTATTTGCACTGGAGGTGGAACTTTTGGGTGCATGCGAAACTTTTTACGACTCTAAAAGTCACTGCGTGCCAGCTTTTATGAACACGCTAGAAAAGCGTGCGCGCAGATTTCCATAAAGCAACGCTTGTGATTGGTTTGTATGGTTTGTAAAAAGTCACTAGTTTGTAGTGGAAGGCATCCCTGTATATATATATATATATTACAAGAGCTAGATGATGATATTATGGTCAAAATGAGGGAGTTGATGTAGATTCTGTCGAGAATTCAAAATTATGACATAATTCCAATGCAAGATATATGTTTGTTATTGGGACAATCATGACAATTTGATCAAAGAGATATGCATGGCGACGTATTCAACAAATACTCTTTTGAGGCATCGCTGATAAAAACACTCTTTTGAACACATCGAAGAAAGTTTTATTCTCGTTTCCGTAACACCGAAGAAATCTTATGATGATCGTACGTCAATGAGGAAATATGGTGAGAAAGGAAAAGAAAGGAAAAAGAAATTACAAAACAAGTTAACTTCCCTACATTTAAATTGATTATTTTCAATAGAGTCGATTGACATCTGTTTGATGTTAGAGATTATTTGGGGAAAATATTTAATATAGCTTATTTACGACCTTTTAACGCTGGTGAAGACTTGATTATATTTTTTATAGAGAAAATGAGGGAAGGTCTAGGAATTAAACTACCAAGTGACTATTGATGAGAGTGGATTTTGCATCTCCACTCGAACCAAATCTCCTCACGATTAACTCGATTTTGCCCTGATTTTAGGGCATTTGAGCATTTTCTAGATACTTTTGTACACACTGAGGGTTTATAACCATATTGAAGGAAAAACCATCATTATGAGTAGTTTCCAAATTATTATTTCCTAGTATCTGATTTATTATTTTCTAATTAGCTAGTTTCCTTTTGTCATCAAAATTTGTGTATTTAAAGAGTTATTGGTCGACAAAAATATAACAGGAGAGATCAAAGATTTCTTATATTGCTGACTTGATATAATAAAGAAATGCTCCACAAAATATAAAGTAAGAAATAATTAAATTAAAATAATAATAAATAACTTACTACACTCAATTGAAATTATAGAAGGAAATAAGACTGAGGCTTGCATAAGCAATTTTTTTAAAACAATATTTCACCACGCTTTTGGTGCACACGTTTCACCGGTAACTAGTCTCTAAAGATACAATAGTCTATCGCTCAAGTAATCTGCACTGAAATACTAAGCAACG
>JAYMTP010002617.1:0-19160 GCA_036897365.1 Geranium brycei
TAAAATATATGATGATGATGATGATGATGATGACGACAGTCAGGTTTCTTGTGTTCGTTCAAAAGTAGACAAAATATAGATAAGTTTCTTGTGACTAGACAAGTGTTAATCCAGAAACAGAATATTCTCTCATCGTAGAACATAAAGTCAAAAGAGAGCTCAGAACTCGAATTCGAAATCAAAATCAACATCAACATCAACATCAAAATTTTGTATTGCTATAGATGTCGTCTAAAAGGTCAGGATCCTAATTAAAAATCTTATTCAACTTTAAGTTTAAATGTTGAATATGTTTGTAGCGCCTAACATTAACAATCATTAGTTTAATAAAAAAATTGATTATATAATATAGAATTATTCCTAAGGTTGTCGTGAGGTTTCAACTATATAACATATCAATTAATTTTTTAAATAATAGTTTCCATCGATAAGAATATATGGTCTACTAACCTAAGTAGTTTATATTAATTAGATTTTAAATTACCTACGCTGCTATATTTCGGTTAGAACTATATATCTAAAAATATTCGTAAGTGATATTTGTTTATCAATTTTTTTTTATCGGCGTTTGTTTATCAAAAATATTTTCACAAATTACATTCTGCAATCTAATTAAAATTAAAATTTTATTTTCTAGTAACATTTCACAAAAAGCCCGCGTAACACACGGTGCTCCACACTAGTTATTATTAATTGATGTCAAATTTTACATCTTTTCGTTATGATATATAAGTGAGTCTTAAACAATACTGGCATCAAAATTGCAACTTCTATCATTTGCTAGATTGTATTGTCATAATATCAAATTTGAATATCATCGGTTTCGTGGTGTAGTTGGTTATCACGTCAGTCTAACACACTGAAGGTCTCCGGTTCGAACCCGGGCGAAGCCATTATTTTTCAATCTGAATTTTTATGGGCTTGGGCTTTCAACTATTGGGCCTTGTTCATGCTTTTGTTGGCCCGCCTCCTATACAATAACCGAATCGTTTCTGAACTAAAGATATTGAATATGAATTCAAACTGAAAATCTAGTTTGACCTATGGTTTCTTCCAAAACCATTTAATCTGAAATAGTTCTGGTATTCAATTCATATTAGCACTGTGAATCTGTGATGATAGATTTTTATTATCTGATATTTAGATAAAAACAAGAGATAGTGGCAAAAGCTTGTGGTTTACTATTCGAATTTTGTTAGTGTATATATTTTTAAAAGAAAATTTTGTGTTGTCTAACAAAATGTGTCAAAATATACGAACACCACTTGTTCAATCTCTTGACTACCCATTTTCCAAAATATCGATCCTACACTCCAAATTAAAGAAGTTAAAAAAAAACAAAACAAACCAAAAGACATTTAACTACAATTTGGTAATATTTTCAATGTTAACTTCATACTTTCACCTTCTTTTTAACATTGTCATGGACCATTTATAAAAGATAGATGACATATAACTTTTGCAATGAGTCAAATAATACACAGTTTTTACAATTATCCCAAGAAAATAGTACATTATATCTTGAAGTTTCTGAACATGAAAGTCTCTACACAACTATTGATACAAAAGAAGTAAAAGACTGCACTCATCAAATATATTTGCAGATAGTTAATAAACTCTTGTTTACACTAAAACTACAGCTACAGAGGTCTAGCACCAATCTTGTAACTGGGATTGACAAGATTCTGCAGCCCAGAGACCACTTGAATTGACTCTATAACATCACCAACCTTAAGATCTGCCAAATATTCCTCATTCTCAGTAACATACCCGAAAACCGCGTACCGGCCGTCCAATATATTGGCATTGCTTGGAGTCAGTTCACTTTCCTTCAGCAGCCAAAACACTTGGCTTGATGCAGAATTGTTCTCAAATTCCTGTCATTACCAGATAAAAAAATGAAGCCAGTCAACAGCATGTAACGACTACATTTACACGAACACAAGCAACAGTTTAAATTCGGGTTCTCACATCTCTGGCCATGGCCATTGTTCCAAAGGCGTTGAAAGGGAGCTTTGTTTGAGTCTTGTATAGACCAAGCTCCTGTTTAAGCACATGTTGAATGTAACTTATGAGATTCAAGCAAGCATGATGACATTGTGACACTAGATTTTGAATTTTTGAGAGAGAGGTTACGTACTTCCAGGGTTGAGCCATAAAAAGGCGCTTTCTCCCCTTCCACCATGAGCTCTAATGGTATCGTTCGAGTTTTTCCCGTGCTAGGGTCGATGAAACCCTCTGCAGGTCCCTCGGGGTCTCCAGTTTGAACAACAAAGCCATCCGCTGCAGTGCAAGTAAATGGAACACATAAGGCTAAATTTAGTTTGCGGGGTATGCAAATTTTATCATCTCCATTATGAACATGGTCATTTTATTTAATTATTTTGGAGAAATGTAAACACTTGATTTGAGTTGTAGTACCTCTCTGGATCTCCAAGCCGTCATAGAAGTGCCTTTCCACCAAGTCTACGAAATTCCCAGCAGTTACTGGGGCGTTGTAACCATCTAAGACTATATGAAACACGCACTCATCTAGGTTGGGGTTGTCCTTAACCTTGACCTTCATATCCACAGCCGCCCGTCCCTTCAAAAGTGGCATGCTATGGTATTCTTCTGGCACTTCATATGGGAAACCGTCCACCATGTCCTCTTCAACACTGCAGAAATGCAATGCCCCAGGAAGAGATCTCAGCTGCAGTAGTCAATAACAAAGGGTATATATGAGCAAACTTTATCTTAAACACATTCACTTATATACGTCCTTCCAAATTTTTTAGTTAGTTACGACACCACATACATGTAGTGTTCTAAAATAACATTAGGCACCATTCAGACGGATTTTTATAACACTGCGAACATATCAATAAACTCTTAATGCAGGAGGAAATCATCAAAGTGTTAGGTTTTACATTAATCTAGGGAGTTCTGACACTTGAAGGCGTTCTAATTTCACAAATCGTCTTTCATCATCTAACCAATCGGCAATTAGTTATATTGGAAGGTGGGAAATTCTAGCAAAATCCTACGAAATTTCAGGACACTTAAACACGTTCTAATTTCAAAAATCATCTTTCATCATCTAACTCGCTGGCAATTAGTCATATCGGAAGGTGGGAAATTCTAGCAAGTTGGAAGGTGGGAAATTCCAGCAAAATCCTACGAAATTTCAGGACACTTAAACACGTTCTAATTTCAAAAATCATCTTTCATCATCTAACTCACCGGCAATTAGTTATATCGGAAGTTGGGAAATTCAAGCAAGTTTCTACGAAAATTCAAAATTTTGAGTCAAAATCTTCTAAGCCTATTGCACCTGTTTCTTCAATTTCGGGTTAGCATAGAGGTGAGGTTTTTCGCAATGCTACTAGTAAAGATTTTACAATGGTACTTACCCTCCAACATACTGGAGCAGTTCCTTCTGTTTAGGTGCGACTGCGTCTCTTTCCCTGTCCTCCGTGATTTGTTGGAGCTCCTCTAATCCAACTTCCAACTTTTCAAGTAGTTCAACGCCGTTTTCTTTCTTTGATTCAGCTAATCCCGAAACAATTAACGTTTTTCCTTGCTTCAGGGCTCGCGATGCCTGCCTCACATTCTACATTTCACACAAAAATCATCTCAGTTAGGACAATGTCCATTGAAATCGGGATTTAGGAGAATACCATTATGAACGTATACAATTCATTGGAAATCATACTCTCTCCACTGAATCAAGCGCCTTAACTCCAGCAACCTTGAGACTCTCGGTGATGTCCTCGAGAGGCTTCTGTACTTCCCTGATAGCTTTATTGTTAATAGGCAGAGCATATCTTAATAGAGCTCCCGGGTCCTTAATCGGCGGTCCAGAGATCAATACGGATACATCAGGCAACACCGGGGTCGTCGTGGCATACGCATTACCAGATGAATCTATTGCAGGTACCCCCGTAAAGAGCCCCGCCGCCAGAGCAATGGATATGGCACATTCCTTGAAGGAATATGATCCTCCTTTCTGTTCAAAATGGGTTATCGCCAAACACAATCCAATGCCCATAAACCAATCTCTCTCCAATTCAAAAATCAAATTCTAGACAAAATTTTGATATAATGATCTTGGAGATACCAAAAAATTGAGAATTGAAGAACATTAGCTGGAATTAAAACAGACCCAAATACAGTAATGTCCAGATTAACTTAGGTCCTAATCCATTTTCAAGTTATTACCAAAAGTACAAATCCAGTGCCTATAAACCAATCTCTACAATTCAAAAATCAACTTTTATCATCTCATAATCAACAAAATTATACACGAATAATGATTTATAAAAACAGTGATCTCCGAGACATTCAAAACTTGAGAATTGAAGAACATTAGCTCAAATTAGCTCCAGATGAATTAAACAACACCCAGAAGTGAATGAAGATCCAAAAGCCATACCTGCTTGCACTGGATCTGAGATTGCCGAGGACTGTTGTGGTAGCGGAGGAGGGAGCAATTGGGGAAGCGGATTGGGGTGGTGGTGGCGGGTGATTTATTTGGGGATCTGGATTTGGAGGTGTGGAGGGAGGAGAAGGAACAGGAGCATGGTACAGTGGCTATGGCTGCCATGGAAAATTGCAGGAGCTCAGAGAAGAAGCAACGATGACATTAAAATTTGGATGAAACACGAAAAAAGGAGCTTTGAAACGGAGATAAGGTATTGGGTAGTTTTGTTTTTGGAGGGGATTGCTCCAATGGGTCGGATCGGATAAGATGGCATTTCTCTGGACTTTTCTTGTATTTTAAGTTATTTGGGTTCATAAAATATTTATTTCAAGGCAAGTTTATTGTTGGATTATCTCTGAGTCGTAACTGTGAAATAAATTTAAGTCTCGTCATCCTGTAATAGTGCTACGAATTATTTGAAAACGCGAAAATGTCTTTTCATTGAAAATATGATAAATTAAGAAAAAAATGGTGATGATATCTTCAACATTCGGGAGCTCATTCGCCAGATGTACACTGACACCGACAAATTCGACCTTATAGCAAGCTCACTTACTATCGATTTCAAAGCATAAAGTTTTGATTAGAAAACTGTTTTCTTATTTATTTTAGTGTAAAATGTTTGTCAATTCAATTATTTTTGCAATAGTTGAGTGATACATACTTCTACTTGTGATACAAATTTGAAACCACTTGATCACATGAAATCATTAAAGAAATATTTTAATTTAAACTTGTAAGTATTAGACGATCAAAACATTTTTCATTTTCATACGAAAAAAGTAGATATACGTTTTTTTTCATTTTTGAACGATATTAAAACTCATCAATCTGATTAGCGTTAAGTATTTGAATTCTTAAACCACGACGAACCATTCAACAAATGACAAAATGTGACAGATATTCAAGCCATATGCAAATGAAATTAGCTAAAATTCAACATTCTATTGATGATGCTAGAGCAAAAACAGAAACACCAAAGCGACTAAATGACACAACTCTACTCCAAGGAAAAGGAAAGAAAAAAAAACAAGTTAACTTGACTGCCAAGTTCCAACCACTTATGCCTCTATCCAGTGTGCCCTATATATCAGTCTGTCTTTATTTGAGGTCTATGACTGAGCTTCACTGTGATACCCAAATCCTTAGGAAGAACAACTTTGGAACTATCACACCTTACCCATCTAAACATTTAAGCTACATCTTCAAACCCTACACCGATCACACGATCTCCATTGCATTGGCCTTTTCGTTGTTATCGCCTTCTTTAGAGCTCGCTTTGTAGTACACTGCATAGATCCCGAGTTGCAACAGACCCGCGATCGCTCCAAGCCCATTGCTTATCTGCAGAAATTGTGACACGCGCGCAATAGTTCATATCGGGAAACTGAAATTTGCATAATTTTGTGTTTAAGGATTGTATGGGAGATTGGATTTACCAGCATGTAGACATCAAGCTGGATCAAGGCGTAAGTGGTCCAGGTGATTCCATTCAGACAGTTAGCAAATGAGAGCCAGAATGGCATGTATTTCACGCTCTTGGTCTTGATGACCTTCCCCTGTTAAAACAAATTCAAGGTTTAAATATAAAATCTGTGTCGAATAGTATATATAAGATTGATTAATTGTGGATGGCGGGGCGTACCATGATTGTGAGAGGTGCGGCGTACATGCAAACATTGAAGAAAACACACATTATCCCAACAATCATGGATCGGCGGGTGTGGCCATGAGCTCCCAACAATGTCCCTGTGATCACAACAACCATAAAAAGAGCTTCACCGGCAAGGACCATAGCCACCTTTTTCTGCAATCACAGCAACATAATGCAAAATCAGGCTCAATCAAATTACCATAATCACAGTAATTAACATTTTACGCTTTCTGAAACAAAAACCCCCGTGAAGAAACACTATGCAGCTTAATTACATAGAGTGGTCCAACAGATCAGTGATCACTATCAACGACAAATTGAACTGTAGAACACTTCTATACTTCTAAGTTCAGTTATAATACGACTCAAGAGGTAAAAAAAATTCATAGCAAGATAAAACATACCCGCCCTTTGCTATCCGAAAAGGTGCAGAAAATTCCCAAATAGATCAACTCAAGGAAGATCCCAAAGCCGTTGATGGTGATAACCAAAAGGCTATCTGGATGAACAAACGGCATACCATAGAACACCCACATCATGCAGTTGAGCACGGTAGCAAGGTAAGGATCGGGTTTGAATCCCTCAACATCCTTGTTCTTAATGATTTTTTGGAAAGTGGGCCTGTGAAAGTAATTCCAAGTTCATTTCAACAAACAAAAAACACATCAAATACAGGTACACATATGCATGATTCAGCAATGCTAACAAAGTATCCGGTGGCCTTATTTGTATGTAATGATCCAGAACAAAATTTCCATTCCTTCCTCTCAAGTTTCCAGAGTCAAATTTGTGTTAATCACACAAGTTAATCAACATATGAACATTTGGTCAACCATAATATAGCTACTGATCTGCAAATCTAAGGTCGTAAACATGAAACCATAGGATCATATCGATTGCAATTGATAACAGCAACAGAGGCATAGATCAGAATCACTCACCATGGAGAGATGAACAGCATGAAGGAGATGACATTTCCTGCTCACAGAAACCAAAACAGATCTCAATTAAAGCAAGCAAAACAGCTTTCAATCCATAATATATACTCAAATCAAAAATTTACTTCACCATCGTCACCAACTATCTAGTTCCAGAAACCTCAAATCATAACCAGACGACAATGCACAAACCAAAACACACAAAAAAACAAACTAAATCCGTTTCTATCCATCTTTTTCTCGGGAAACAAACAGCAGAGAGCAACAGATCAACCGAGTCACTCCAAAGATTCAACAAAATAGCAACAGAGCAATTAATAGATCATCTTCATGATCATAATCGACGATTGACTCTAAAATAAAGCGCATGCATACCGATGATCCCGACGATATTGCGAACATCGTGAGCGCTCACCATCTCCGAGACTCAATCGGATCAAAGAAGATTACAGAGAGAGAGAAAGATTGATCAGAGAGAAGAAGATAGAGATCGTGATGAGTGAAGCACAATGTTGAGGGCGAGGGGTATTTATAGGTGGAGGAGGTTGAGTGAGTGACGGACCAATATGGAGCCGATTAAATCATAAACTAATCGGATCATTACAACAGTTTCTATTTCTTCTTCTCCGATTCGCCGACATTGATGACGGTCTCTGCAGCAACACCAACAGCAACAAATAAATCGGATCGGTTTTCGAGTCCCACACAGAGCCACAAGGCTCACGCAACACTGTCCATAACTATTTCCACTTTCTCTCTCTGCAGAACCACACTCTCTCTCTCTAGCAAAAAAAAACGAACGGACGCGAGGGCGCGTTTTCCACATTTGCATGGCGCCGGATGCGCCACTCGAGCCGCGGAGGTTGTTACGAGGGGTTACGGATTCGGGCTCGGTTTTACTCATAATATCGAAAATGCCACTACCAGTATCGTCGTGACTCGTGAGTCATGACTCATGAGTTCTTATCCGCAATTATGTAATGCGCTTTTGGGCCCACACTCGGGTTTAATGTTCGAGCCACGCTGGCGCAGGGTTTTTGTGTGGCTCGGTCGGTGGGGTCGGGTAATTAAAAGTTATTAGTTATTTAAATATTATTTTTCTCTGATATGTAGCCGTTGGATATTTTATTATTATTAAATATAGTTTTATATCTACTTTTTGTTTTAATATAATATGGATAGAAGTTAACTAGAAATAAATATTATAAATATATGTACTTCCTTAAAAGTTTTAAATTAAGAGCTGTTAATAACACGTGACTTAATGAACGAAAAATGTGGATTGAAAGAGTTGGTTCATTTATCAGCAAATTATTCAAAACCATTTCAGTTTTGTGAAAATATCTTTAAATGTCACTTCAATATAATTTTTTAATATTATAAAATTATTTTCATTCATTAACTTACAAATTAAAAGGGGAATCAGTTGGATGGAAAATTATTTAAATCATGAGACTTGTTATAGTAAGTCACATTAAATTTTTTATGATGTGATAGGGTTTTGGGGCTTGAGTTAGAGTTAGAATTTAAAATTAATATCCAAGACTCCTAAAAATATAGTGTTTTAGGCTGGGTTAGAGTTACCATCAGATAGTGTAAATATGAAATTATATATAAGATGAACGGAACATGAACATTAACTCATAGTTTGCATTTTGATGATTGATTTAATCTGGAATAGGAATGGTAAAATATTTTTATTTGATAGATATCGACGTTAATTAATCGAAATGACGTGAGATAAAAAAAAGAGATCTGAGTTTGAAATTCATTACATTTCGTTTGGGATCATGGTGAGGATGTGACGACATATCTTTGCCTTCTATGTTATTGGATATTAAAATAATATCACATTAATATCCACGCACGTATTTTATTAAAATTCATATTCGGACAGAGACGAAATTCTGATGGTTGATTTAATCTGAAATATGAATGGTAAAACATTCTCATTTGATATATATTCGACGTCACCTATCGAAATGACGCGAGAAAAAAAAGAGACCAGAGTGAAATTCATTACATTCCGTTTGGGGTCATGGTGAGGATGTGACGACATATCTCTACCTTCTATGTTCTTGGTATATTAAAATAATAACACAATAATATCTATTCACATATTTTATTGAATTCATTTTCGGACAGAGACAAGACTCTGATGATTGATTTAATCTGAAATAGGAATGGTAAAACATTCTTATTTGATATATATTCGACGTCGCCTATTGAAATGACGTGAAATAAAAAAAATCAGAGATCAGAGTTTGAAATTCATTACTCTATTCGTGGTCAATGTGAAGATGTGACGACATATCACCGCCTTCTATGTTTTTAATATATTAAATAATCACATTAATATCTATGCACATGTTTTTATTAAAATTTATATTCAGACAGAGACGAGATTCTGACGATTGATATTCGATGTCACCTATTGAAATGACATGAGATAAAAAAACAGAGATCAAAGTTTGATATTTATTACATTCTAGTCTGAATCAATCTGATGATGAGCCGACATATCAATATTCTCTATGTTCTTAATATATTAAAATAATAATAAATTAATATATATGCACAACTTATGTTAAAATTTATGCTCGGTCAGAGACGAGATTCTCCATTGCTCGTCTAAAATTTTTAAAAAATTGAATAAAATTATTAAAATAAAAAAATCTTCAGAAACTCAATTGAGTGTCTTCTTACCATAAATGGTCTATAATAATAATGTTATGTTTATTAAAGTTTTCAGCCTACGACCCATGCCTGCACATTCTGTGTACCATCATTTTCTAGAAAATAGATTGGATTTGCCAAATTGAAGCCTTTTAATTATCTTATCCACATTGACCCTATTAATTTAATTTTGTAGCTGTACCTTGGACTGCTACATTTTGTCCCAGCTGTGACGTCGGCTAAAATATGAGTTTCATTGGTCAAGTAAAGTCAAACCTATTTCACATTCAATTTCTGATATCCACTTGTACAAAAGTTATTTCAAAGTCAAATAATATCTAGAATATTTCTTGAATTATCTATTACATTTGTCGTGCACTCTTTGTTAAAGACAAATTTAATATTATTCAAGAAAGTTATAAACTAAAATGTTATAATAAGTAATGTTTCACATCACATTTATTGACAAAATCGGCTCAAGAAGCCCATAATTAATATTTAATTTATATTGAGAATCATAGTGTTCTGGTCGGTTGTTGGTCAAAGGATTTTACAAGCAGATAAAACTTGATGTAATTTTTTTAAATAAAATATATATTTTATTAAATAATTTCAGTTCAACTTACTGATACTTCCATAATTTTTGTTCAAGAAACCCATAATTAATTTATATCGAGAATTATATTATTTATGTAAGACTGTTAATTCTACCCGTTATATGGATGAAAGAATTTTATTGGTAGATAAAATTTGATACGAATTTTTATAAATACTTTTGATTCAATTTACTTTTTGATGATTAAGATATTAGTTTGTTTTAAATTTGAGAACGGGACCCTAAAGATAATAAATGTAGGTGAAGCACTTAATTGGATTAAAGACAATAAGGATAATATTTAATAATTTAAAGAGTGTTGCAATGTTGACATATATCAACGATGTTTAATTAAATTTTGTAAAATACTTTGTGTATAAGGCAGTACAATAATAGACAAAGAATGTTTATTCGAATGTTGACTGTGCGAAGCTGAAATTTTTGCCGAGCTGAACGTTATTTTGTTCAATGACGATTTTTACTATTATTGTATTTTTTATTTCAAAAATTTATTCCAAAGTTAAAATTCGTCAAAAATCATGACGCGTATCGTGCATATTTTAATTTATAACTTATAATACAATTTTATCATATACGGGCATATATTATTAGTTACATAAAGACAAAAGTTTGATTTAAATTTTTGTATAAAATTTGACATCAGCGGTTGAACATCATACTGCTTGTGATAGAAGTCGAAAGTATGAGAATGGAGAAAGTTTTATGGGGTAGGCAAGGCTTGATGTATCTTTTTCTATTCTTTTTTTTTAGAAAAAGATAATCAAATTTGACAAAACTTGAAGGCTGTTACATCAAATTTGATAAAATTCAACACAAATAAACTCATCAATCCCGGGAAGTAAGTTGCACGCTTGATGGCAAAACGTCGTCGTATTTAGGAGTTGATTTGAAATAGCAAGCATATAATATTAGCTGTGCTGCACCGGATAATGCTCCTAGACTATTCCCAATCTACAAAAAAAAAAGATCATCAACAAAATAAACAATGTATACAAATTTTATTTTAATTTTGATTTTTTCCATTTTTTCCGTATTTAATCATTAATATAAATATTAAAAATAATTAATAGAAAAATATATAAAAGGAAATGTACCAGAATGTAGAGGTCAAACTCAATTAGGGCAAAAGTAACCCAAATCACACCATTAAGAAAGTTGGCCAAAGAAAGATAAAATGGCATGTACTTCACACTTTTTGTCCTTATGACTTTTCCCTGAAAATTTAAGTTAAATAGATAAGTTTACGAACGTCTCACATGAAAAATATTGTATATTTTATTATCAGTTAATTAATATTTTGAACAGATACGTACCATGATGGTCAAAGGTGAAATATACATTAAAACCAAGAAAATGACCATGAGAATCCCTACAACTGCGGCCCTCTTAGTGTGGGTGTGAAGAAGTAGCAATGTACATGGCACCACAATCGCCATCGCTGCCACCTCGGCTAAAATCCAAATTACCAGCTTCATCTGAAACAATAATTTCATCGATAATTAAAGTATACGTCAGAATGAGATAATATTCACGGGCATGATTGGGTCAGAAGGTAGATAAGGTAATATTGTAATGGTAAAAAAATACAAAAAAAAAATTCATTGATAATTAAAGTATTCGTCATATTGAGATGATGTACAATACACTATCATGTTTACTTAGTATTTCCATAAAAAATGGTAAGAAGTTATTGAGTCTCTTCATATGCGAAATTAAGAATGGAGTTCATTGCATTTAAATGCTGAAACTGAATTCAATAGATAAGAGTACCGAAGATGGTGACATAATTAATATTTGTACTCAAATAGTTAATTGAAGGGATAATTACAAAATATAGATGCATATCATACTACTTTCACATAAAGTTGTCTTTTAAATTTATGTTTACCATATAATTAACTATGACATGACAAGTAAGTTTACGATAAGATTTTGCAATTTGCAAAATAAAGAAATTCCTTACAAATAGAATAATATTAGAGATGCTTAAAATTATCTGGAAACTGGTAAATTGGTAAATCGATAAAAACCAGAACCGAAAAAAATTAGTTCAGTTTCGGTTTGATTTATAGAAAAGCACGACTAACCAATCAAACCGAAAATAATTTAATACACCATATGTGGTGGCTTGATATTAGCCATTGATCTCCACAAATAGACATCTATTTGGAGTTCATGTGCTGCACCAACAAATCTGAATTGGTTTTAACCGATAAACCACCCAATAAAACCAGTCGGTTAATTTTCAAATTTGATAGCCAGTCCGATTTTTAGTTTGGGCTTCCGGTTCCAATGAACCGGCTTTGAGCAACCTAAATAACACTACCACTCTTTACCATAATCCCTTAATTTAATTTAATGAATAAATAAACTTACTCGGCCTTTCTTGTCCGCGTATATAAAGAACAGAGTACAGTAAATGGCTTCAATCACGAGTCCAGCGCCATTGATGGTGACGACGAGTAGGCTATCGGGGCGAATCATCGGTAAGCCATAGAAGACCCCGAGCAAACAATTCATGATAGTAGCCAAATACGGGTCGGGCTTGAACTCCTCTACCGATTTATTCTTCACGATCTTATAAAATGTCGGCCTATATTAATCAACATGAATCCCCCAATTAATTTCAACCACAACCAAAAAAGTAAAAAAAAACGAAGAAAAAAAACTCAAAATAAATAAATTACGCTGGCGACGTGAATAAAAAGGCCGATACGACATTTCCTGATAGAAAATAAAGCGTGACACTATTAATAATTTTTATTTAAATTTATATAAAATATATTATATATGTCATTAAATTGAAGACATATATACGTACCTAAGACGCCTACGATGGTCCGAGCTGCTGCTTTGCTGATCATGTTTGATTTGATGCTGTCTGAAGAGAAGAAGATGTGAGGAAGAATTTATATTATATGTAATATTAAATATGGGTCCAAAAATAATGATTGGAATTTAGAAATGTGTGTTAAAGGGAGATTTTAATTTCTGAAAATGCATGAATATGAATCGTGTTTGGGGGGAGGGATCTGAAAATGAAAATAATTTAATTACTTGTTTATTTTGGGGAAGACCCATTTTTCACAGACACGTAAATGGCAACTTATCAGGTTCAGATCTTTATATTTAGTAACAATTAATGCATGTTATGTTCATGGGTTGGTCATGGTTTTTGGTACGATTACGTACGGTTCATCTTTAAACTTGGTTTTATTGATTGTTTTAAGATTTTTTTTTGAAAATATTAAGAAAATAATTGTATTGACTTGATTGCATTTATAACAATGTCACTTAAAATTTAACAATAAAAAGGAAATGATTAAATATGATGACATTTTAAGAGATTTTTTTTGTGAGCGCGCGTTTGGAGATATATATGTTATATATTTATGAGACATGAATAATAAAATATATTTTGGATAAGAACGTGTCTAGTCACATAACTTTAGAACAACAGCCAGTTTCTATAGATGGTTTTATGGATCTATATTGGGTTCAAAGGCTTTGATTAATCGGCGTACTTGTTTCTATATCATGGAAAAACACAAATGAAATTTGGATATTATTGCCTCTTTTTAAGGGATATTCACATAAAACCCATATTTTATCGTGAAAGTTAATAACACATATTAGTGGTTTGATTCATAAAATAAAGAGATGAAATTAATTAGAACAACCCATTAATCATAAATAAATTGTGTTTAAGTTTAAAGTTCACCAAAATTATATATTTTCCATCAAATAAAGTGAAGATGGTGAAGGACGAGCACAGAGGAGGAGAGGGAGAAGAAACTGGACTAGGGAGGAGCTATGTAGAGAGAAGACTCGCCTTTCCAGAAAGGTAGAGGTCATCGCTCGATGGGTCGGATGGGATGGGAGGAGAGCTTTGAGATCGAGTTGAGAGAGGCGAAGAGGAGATGCAGAGAGGGTTTGGTCGAAACCCTAGAATTTGTGATGATGAAAGTGGTGTGGGGGGAAGTGATGGTAGGGTCACTGAAGAGGCGTGATCGTGATGAGTGAGAAGGAGAGGCGAGCGTGAGTTGTGAGTCGTGCGTGGGTTATAGCTCATCAAGAGCATGTGTGTGGCTGAGAGTGATTGACCAATGTGGGATGATTATGGTCATTGCATTTGGATGCAGTGAAAATGAACGGTATGGAACAAAATAAGAGTCGGTTTTAAACCCCGGGATCACCATGATAGGAGGAGTTCGACACCTCCTGAGAGTTTTCAGATCGAACCACCCACAAATCCGCTATACAAGCAAAAAGATACAAACATGGACTCAGGATGCTAAAAACAATTATTCGGGAATTCAGGCATGTAAGATAGTATACATTCCTCAGGCTTAATAAATGCAGCAAATTAAAACATGCTTATAAATATATGAAGCTCAAAATGATGTATGCGAAATAAAAAATGCTAAATAAAATTCATTTGATCCCGGCTAAAAGCAACGTTTGCGTTGGAAAAAGTTAAGGCCAATAAGGCCACAATCGCGACGCCCTCTTACCTACAAGATCATCGCTTCGCTCGCTGACGTGAGCGTGCGGCGAAGTCGAAGAGCTTCAATGGAGGAGAAAGGTTGGCGACATGCTGAAATTGGGGAAGTTCAAAAAACTCCAACACCGTCTGGGACATCTCCAGATCAGTGCTCGAAATTCGATGGAGGTCTGTGTTGCGCTTTGTCTGTTCCTCTCGGAGCTCTCCAAAGATCCATAGAAGGGCAAGGTAATCAACTTCAACCAAACCGCCCAACTCTACTGGATCTACAACTTCGATCTCTAGTCAAAATTTCAATTCATTAGATTCATGAATTGGGGAATGAACACTTACTTCTAAAAGGTCTTCGACTTGATCCTCAATGTCGTTGGAAACATTTCTCTGTCACACACGATTAAGAGAATCTTCGTATCCAGCAACATGGAGTTCGATGAACTACAAAACCGTCCCGAGTTTAGGGGTTTGATTTGTTATGTTGTTATATATTTTTTTAGCATACGAAACATTATGGATTCAAACATTTTATTTCACTTTTGTTATTGCTATTATTTTAGAGGCCATTGGATTTGGATGCAGTGAAAACAAACGGTATAGATTCGAATAGAATTTAGAGGTTGAACCAGTACCGGTCGGTATTGGTTAATCACGATTATTGAAATAAAAAACCGAAGACTGGACCGGCTCTTACCGGTATAACAAATCAAAACTGAATTGCTAGCGGTTTGTTCCAATTTAGTTGGTTCTGGTCGAGTTTTCGGTTTCTGGCTTTATATAGACACCCCTACCGGCATATATCTTGGAAATTGAGCTTGAGCCGTTTAGTAAGGGTTTGAACATGAAAATGGTGATAAATAAATTAGTTAGTTGATTTATTTTTTTCCTTTTTGTGTAATAATATTATATGGGCCCAGCCCATCTAATAGAAAGGTCTGTTGTGGGCGAGCGGGGCGGGCCCTTGAATTAGAATATTAATATTATTAGGAAGAAATAATTAAAGAGGCAATTAAGATAAGCGAAATGGAATAATGAGATAGATATGTTTTGATTGATAGATGATGATAGTGAGAGTGATAGTGATGGTGATAGCGATGGTGTTTTCAATTTTAAAGGGTACCTCTGTCTTTTCAATTTTAAAATGAAGAAATTGAACATGAACATGAAATGGTTGTTTTGCCCCCTACTCAAACTCTCTCCTCTAGCTCTACCAGAACGAGGTCCCTCCAGAACCACCATAATCACGGATCTCCATAAGGTAAACCTAGGTTTCGATTTCATAATCTGGAAAAAAAACATAGATTCATGGGTAACAAAACACATGTAGCCATATGAGATTGACAACCCTCCTCCGCTCTTCAGAGACAACCGCTCCGATTTCCAGCCCTCTATGCCCTCGAATTTCATATCTGGTACCCGCACAGCCCCCGTCGATTTCAAATCTGTCAACTTGTGAAAATAAATTGATTTCTTCAAATTGTTTACGGGCCAGATGAATTTAACATGGTAGATGATTGTCGGCGGCTACGACGAACAAGGGTTGGAGCCATACCAGTCATTTCACAAAATTATTGTCGTTTTTAGCTTGTTATTTGAAAACACTAACGTGCCCCTCAACCCGAAGTTTGGTTTATCGTTCAAGTGAGGGTAAATTAGTCTTCTCACATTCATCATACGGTTATACTACTTAAACCTTATATACCGAGACATTTTCCACTTCTTATAAACCACTTACATTAAATTTAACAAAAGTTACCTATAGCTAAGTAATTATCCTTTTTTTTATTTTATTCTCAAGCAATTAAGACTGATAAAGTCAACCAACATAAAAGAGGACATATTGTAATAAAATTGACAAGATCAAGATCAATTCCAAATAACATCCACCTCGTACCACCAACATTTTGTTATTTTCAGGAGAGTTCACCATCATCATTTAGAAACCACTGTGATGGAAATCATTCACCTCAATACCCATAAACTACATTCATTGAAATCAATTGACTCCTTAGAAAGCCATGAATGTATCAGCCAAATTTGATGCCCCCTTTGCAGTTCAATTCTCTTGCGTGGATCTTGAAAATTTGTGTTCTACTCTCCAAGTCAGGCAAGCCAAACTCAACCTTCCAGGACGCAAGAGTGCTGGATCTAGTGTACCGGGCCTGGGAAATGGTGTGTATAAGAATGCAAACACTCAATCAATTATTGAAATATTCAACTTCACTTTAACTAAAACCTATGACACACATGGTTTCCTGCTTCATCAAGCAGTTCCTAGATCAGGATTCGAATCTGCAATCCTCGAAATGAAGATCCTCATGGACCATACGCGATTCTGGTAAGTTTTCTCTGTCTGTATTCCAGTTCACTATGTGAATAATCTCTGCATTTCTTTTTCAATTCCTATTATTCTCTCTTTCTCAATGTGATTCTGTGTTCATTGCAATCAATTTTGATTCGAGATTTTATGCCCTCCTAAAAAATGCAATATTATGGTGATGTTAATGTATTTGAAAATGATTTTAGTTTTCCAAGGAGAGATGGAGAGTCAGACATTTTGTACATAGATGCGATGGAGGAAGTTCTCATGGTAAGTGTGGCTGATTTTATGATAACTTGGAAAATAAAAGTGTGTCGGAGAGATTGAGTTCAATTTTACGTGGCATGGCATCACATGCTAACAGTAAAGATGCAATAAATATGGCAAGGGAACTTGCACTCAAGAAGGAGATTGGTACACTTCGTATCTTCTAACGTATAACAATTTTTTGTGTCTAATATGTTAATTATAGGACTTTGTTATATGTGTTGTGCATATAGGAAGAGTTACTATGTATTGTGCATGTGTAGTGTCTCTTTTATTGAAGGTAGGAATATTGCCGGAGCTAATTGTGAGAACAGAGACAGGCTCATTGTGATCCGATTTTCGGGGAGAGATACTTATCATCCATACACTTTCAAGAGCTCAAGGAAGAGGCTGAGAACTTAAACACGAATACTTTCAAGAGCTCTCGGGAATGAATGGTACATGATTTTGGTTTGCTTCTTTTTTTGGTGATTTCCTAATTATTTCGTGGGTTGGTTTTTCGTATGATTTTGATTGTTGCTGAGAAAGTGTGGTGTGCATGATTTCCTAGAAGGAGAAAAATTGTATGTATGGTTTTGTTGTTTTGATGGCTGAGAATCCAGCAAACAGTATGTTACTTGCCTATAACTTGTGGGCTCAAGTTTCCATCTTTATTTTTTGTGAAAGTTGTGGTCCTTGAATTCCTATATGCTTTGTGATTAAACTTGGGAAATTTAAAGGGTGCATTTGCATTTAATTATTCAATTTTACTCAGTTGTATATATAGTTTCTTCGTACTCACACTTATTCATATGCATGTGTTTGTGGCTACTTTTTAGGGGTCCACAAGATGTTGTGGCAACTGGTGGGAAGTGCATTCTTCTGAAATTGGTCACAGGTACATCCTTCTATATCCTATCTGAAAATTTGGCCTTTGAGTTCTGTTACATATGGTTCAAGTTACTTTATTAATTATGATGTTTGGTTGGATGAGTACGTTACGATTAAGAAAGCATATGTTAGGAAGTGATGTATATGCTAATGTTTATATTGGTATGAAACTGTTTTATTGTCAGTGTAAATATTGTATGGATTCCACCGTAATAGTAGATAAAGATGTGATAATGCCTCTAAAAAGTCAAATTATAGTTCTATACCCTTAACCAGCCTCTAAAACCATGAACTAACTATGCTCAACAAATATAGGAATTAATAGTGTCCAATATGTGAAAACAGAAACCATAAATTTTTTCAGCAACTGACAGTACCAACCAGACGCTATTCATAAGTCTCAACACATTCAGGAGCAACACAAACCAAGGAAAAAATCAGCTATATACATCATAATTTCCAATTTCTAGGAGACGATTTTGATCTTGCATGTATATATATGACCTGTTCACGTTGCTAAAATTGTTAGCTGATATCACTGAGAGGTTGTAACATTTCAGGCATCTATTTTTTACACTAAAGCCAAAATTTATGTATCTGGATGTACTCTCCAATGGCTAACAAGATTATACTTAGTGTTGGTAGTATCTGGATGTTTATAAACATTAGCATATACATTAGCATATGTTAGGAAGTGATGTATCTGGATGTACTCTCCAATGACACGAGTTTATTGAACTAACAAGGAATTAAATTTAGATATCTTCTCAGGTTAATGTATATATGCACGAGAAACTAACAGTTTCATATAGAGGAGAAACAGATTAGGGTTGAACGTCATTGTTAACATCCATATATC
>JAYMTP010002618.1:0-19159 GCA_036897365.1 Geranium brycei
CCCTCGTTTGATCCCTGTGGAATCGACCCGGATATTAGCCGGTTACAATACTTGACGAACAGCGATTACGCCCTCCCTTATAAGGCTCGGTTGTGGACACCAACCGAGTCACGAGTGTCAACCATAATTAGTTACCATAAAATTACTTTGGTGTTTATCAAAAGTAGGCTCCTTTCCCTTTCTTTAGTGTTGTGGCATGCAGTTCTTGACATATGTAAACTTTTAGGTTGAACTAGTTTGGTCTATCAAACCACCCGGTTCAATCATAGTTTTTTTAATTTAAAATGTATATTACAATTATGCTGCAAAATTATAACGTTAATGTAATAAATAAAATATTTTTCGTAAAATATTACATTCTTACTAGGTAAATGCATAAATTCTAACCTAAATAACAATTTTTGTATATGAAAAATATAAAAACATAATTTTTTTAAAACAAAAGTTGGTTTTTAACAAATAATATGTTAATTATTTTGAATACAAATATATTTTGAATATCATTATTTAATATAAATTATTTTACATACTATTAATGATTTATGTTGCTAGTATTGTAAATAATAGTTAATTTATATTGTAGTTATAAATACAATTTTAAATTCTTTGGTTGAAATTCACCAAACCCTTGGGATCAACGTTGATGTCGACAAGGCTAATTTATTTCGATGTATTAGCAAAGCTGCCTCCTCTCCTCGATCGGGCATCAGAACTTCCTTTGTGAGGACTGATCTTTTGATGAATAGATGATTTTGATCTTGAGACTGGTTTTCTTTCTGGCATACAAGAGTTTCTTAGGTTATAGAATACACCATTGGTAACAACATGATAATTTGGTCAAGTATTCATAATATGTTTATCACTCTTGATTGTCCGCCCCCTGAAACACTCTAGATTAGACTACATCGAGATCAATCATCTTTATTTTTTGGAAGTGGTGCTTGCACACACTTGTTTTTCGCATTTGCATCTCTCTTTGTTGCTAAAATTGAAAAAATGTTCAATTGGGCTATTAAAATAAAGTTTGCTCTATAAATAAAATACCAGATCTTTTCTATAGTGAAGAAAGAATAATTGAGGAAACATAAAGTTTGTATATTATTCATCTAAAAGCTCCATCATTTTAGGAATACCCAAATGATATCCATTACTCAGTGTCCACTAACAAAAAATAATGTGTATGCCCAAATCGTATTCTCTTTGTGTGGCTCTAATGGATCCCTTGCATGGAATCCCTCTGTATATAATCTTTCTTAATTAACTATTGTTGTTGTGCAATCATATATATTCAAATTCATTGGCGGATCAAGATCAACCCTTTATTCAACAATACGAAACCAAGCACCAAATTGGCAAAATGTGGCTTGAATCCTCCTATTTAAATAGCACATTAATTCTTATCTACGTCAACTTAAAATTTTAGTTGAATTGAACTTCTAACCATAGTAGTATGGGCACTTATTAAGACTTTAAAACAACAATGATCGGGTGTCAAACAAGTATTAAATTCGTATGTACGGCCTATTTTGCCGCGAGTCTTGGCCCAGCCCACCCGTTTTTGCGATTGATAGATTCCAAGGCCCAATACAATTTATTCTTATCCGGATTAGGTCCACTAAAATAACGGTGGTTCATTTCTCCCTATTTTAAGAGTGCGTTATATAGAGAATTTTTTATTTGACGTAATTTGTGGATCATCATTTTTATACAAAACAAAGATATTGTTTGCTAACATTAACTTTTTAGTTGTTTGGAAAATAAATTGGATTCCATTTTCTTATAAACAAGCAGGGAGAATTGACATTTAAGTACAGCAGAAACTATCGTATTTGTCAAGTTTAAATGTTTTCCTATGCACCTAAATTTATTTATTATGTCCATTTAAGTGTCTTAAATGGTGACTAATTATGAGAAAAATTAAAACATGGAATAAATTAAGTCAAATTTACGTGTAGTTATGCCTAAATGTCTACTCCCCAAAAAAATATGCAATTTAAATATGGTATAAATAAAAACATCACATTAATCAAGTATAAAAAGAAGATGATGATAATATTTGTTCATTTTATCGGACTCATAAATTAATCCTTGCACTCATAAGTTATTGAGTAAAATTGTCGAGGATGGATTGTTTTATTTTATTTTATATGTTTTAGATTTTGTGTAATTTTTTATATGAATAATAAGCAAAAAGAAGACGTTAAAATAATTTTAGCCTCACTTTATTTTAATGGTTTTAAGAATGTTAACAATTTATTATGCAATTACTAAAATACCTTCCCTATCTTATTTTTATAAGCATGCCACTTTCTTTATTTCTCCTCACCTACACCATTGATAGTCCATTTAAGTTGTTGTCCTTGTGGATCAAGCGAGGGTTGATGAAGTGAAGATGAGCCTAACCTGCACATCCATTGTGACTATACCATATTGCTATAGTGGTGGTGTACCTTCGATGGTTACGTCGTCATCTGACTACCGGCGGTGTACCATCTTGGTGCACCGCCACTATGAGAATAACGATGGCACACCATTGTTATACATCATTTTTAAGTTATCGGTGGTGTACCTTCATTGGCATGACATCATTATTTTGCTACCAACGATGCTACTCAATTAGTATGTCGTCGTTAAAAAGTTGGTCAAAAAGAGTTGTTGACTAAATTGCCACATAACTATCAATTTTCAAGTCATTGTCCAAACCGTTGTTAATGACGACGTACTTGAATATGGTACGCAACAATTAAGTCATTCTATACAACAACGTACTATGTGTAAGTATGTTGTTGTGAAAGGATAGAAGTGTATTAGTATGGTGTATAGTTTTGTTGGAAATATGATTGATTTTTTAGAAAATTTGTGTGAGAATAAATAGAACAATTAACTTTTGTCAGTGCCAAAATTCAATACCAAAAGGAAATCAACCAAAAAAGATTAACATGTGAAATGTTTCAAAGATGAGCTAGTTATCAATTCAATAACTACCAAAATTACATATTATCAATTCAATGATTAGCATAATTACATCAAATAAATAATTATCGGCTATGTTATAAGAATAGGCTTCCTGGATGTGGTGATCGTATAATTAACCGTGCTTTGGCAAGTAAATATTAAGTTGACCCATGCGGTCCAAAATCCCAAACAAGTAAGCATAGCCAACAAAAACGACCATTTCACATGATCATATGCGTCACTCATATCAAGTTTGAGCATCATTAATTATATTTGACCTTGAGTTTTTTGCCGGAGACAATACAACCCCTCGAAAGATAGGAGGATGTGAGATAGAATGAAAGCACTCTAGGACATGTATAATTAAGTATATTTATCTGCAATTATCCTTTTATTTTAAACTCAAATACAAAACTAATACTAGAATGTCCATACTATCTAAAACTGTGAACACATGAACTCGCCCAACAATTTTGAAAACCAATACAACTCACGGCTGTGGGTCTCTGGTG
This sequence comes from Geranium brycei, assembly GCA_036897365.1. Lineage (NCBI taxonomy): Eukaryota > Viridiplantae > Streptophyta > Magnoliopsida > Geraniales > Geraniaceae > Geranium > Geranium brycei. The sequence goes on from JAYMTP010002618.1 coordinate 3,468, forward strand.
TTTCCTGCTTCAGATGTCGGATTTGTTTTATACCAGTTGAGGAGGGAGTTGAAGAAAGAGTAATTTTACCCTTGCAATTTATGACAAAGTTGGAGGGAAAGTTAAGAAATTAATTAAATTGATGTGGTCTAACTCAACCCAAATACAATACTTGCCTCCATTTACTGTACTTTACTATGATTAAGATCATAGTTAGCTTTTGAAATCATATAAAAAATCTTTTATCTTCTTCCAAGCATTTGATACAGATATGATACAATTGGTTTCTGGAAAAAGAAAAAGGAAAAAGAAGATGGGCCAGAGCCCAAGAACTGACAGTATATTTAAATTGACTGATTACATAGCATATAAAACAGTGCTTCAATTCAACAATGAAGGAAGCATTGAAGTCTAACCTAATTAACTAATGCCCAAAATGATTTAATCTTCATCTCATTCCTATCTGGAAATGGGGTTTTGTGCCCATGAATTGAAGAACAAGGAGAGAGAAGCAAAAATGCAATTAAAATTCTCATATCATATGATTATCAGCTGCTTAACATCACTTTCCAAAAAGGAAACAGAAAAAAAATAATACAAAGAAACTTATGTAATAAACACAAGTAGATTGAGCCATCGAGCCAAATACCACAACCACAAACATCAAGATTCAAGACCCAAAGAAGAGCTCTGGTTGGTTTCTTGTATCTCTAGGCCCAGAAGCCAAGCCATCTCCACATGATGAAACAAGAAACAGAAGCAGCATTATGTGAACAATAAGCCCCCAATCTTGGAAACCCAAAATGGAACAAGAAGAGGACATCCTCAAACTGATGCTCCTCCACTGGAAGAACCCTAGCATTGGCCATAGAGAAGAAAAGGGTTGATTGATGATGAGCTTTATTTGTGAAAAAGGAAGCAAATTTATGTACACATTTTCAGATTGGGTGGTCAAAATGAAGGAAAGAGGGAGAGGGAAACATGGGTTTTCAAGAAAAATATAATAAAGTAAAACAAGGATGTGAGAAGACTCAGAAGAGAATAGAAGTGGACTCTATTGTGTTTGTGTTAGAAGAGGAGTACTCACTGTGTTGTGTTGTGGTGCCGTCTGCTCTAAATAAGACTCACTCTGTAAACATAATGAGGCCAATAAAATTAAATGCAACAACATAGACAGACAGAGAAACAGACAGATGATTTTATCTCACTCTCATCTCATCACCTTAGTTGCTTCCTTGGATTCAAGGTGGAGGTGAAGGTAAGAAGTGAAGATTAGCTAGATTTGCACAAGCAACCTGTCTTTTTCTCATTTCCCTGCCTATCCCTCTCTTGTCCTCTTTATCACATTTTTGCCACTCCACTCATTCACTCCAATTAAATATACATGAGCTGAGCATCTAGAAAAATTTTACAGATGAGCAAAATTTTATACTAAAAATTTAGTTTAATTGATAATATAATTAATTAAAAATAATTTTAATAATAAAATAATTACTGAATGCATATAACAAAAAATTAAATCGAGATTGTATATTTATTTTTTAGTTGAGTTTGAATTTAACTTTCATAGATATGTAAATACGAAGCGAGTCGGTTCACGGGTCTTGTTAGGCTCGAGCTTGATTAGTTTATCAAACGACTCACCCTTAAACTTAATCTCAACATAACAATACTTAGAAAGTTCATAAATTTTCAATAAATTATAATAGGCAAAAGATCATTTTTAACCAAAAAACGGTTTAACTAATACAAATAATGAGTAATAAATAATTATAATTATGAACCAACAAATAAAGTATGAATGAAAGATACTCATTGAAGTGAGTTTAAAAGCCCACAACTATTAAAATAAGTTTAGGCCGAAACATTATTGAAAAACATACAACTAATAAAAAGTTTGTCAATACCAAGGTTTAAACCATGAACCTTATGAATGAAAACAACACTTTTACCACTCAGCTAAATAACTTTTATTGTTCTAGTACACAACTTTTGAATATATATTAAAATTCAAGGGGGGACATATCTAATTTTCGGGAAGAACCGTATATGATTTTTTGTAGGTTAATTACACTTTACTATACCTAGTTGGAGACATTTTACAAGTGACTATACCTATTTTAGAAACTTTCATTTTCACCCACCTAGTTACGAAAAATTTACAATTTGCCATAACACTGTTAAATTTTGGACGGAAAATTTTATAAAAATATGAAATGTCTAAAATACCCCTAACTATTCATCAAATTTTCAATGTAGTGCCATCCATGATATTTTTTCCCAATTTCTTTGATTTCATTTTGATTATCTTTGATTTTTTGTTCTCACTAACCAACACTGGTCGCGAATTTCAATTTTTGAGCTATGCTAGGGGACGAATTTGTGCGATTTCCGGCAGCACAACCTTTTTTCCGGTGAGTAGATTGGGGCAATTGTTCAATATGGTTGCGTAGCCTACCTTCGTCGAGACTATGGTGATAGAGGGAGACGAGCAAATCGGTCTGGGAACGTAGGCGACCTCCGATTTCAACCTCCACTGGAATTCCTCATCGCGAATTCAAATCCAGAATTGAGAGATTTGCGAAGTTCTCATTGACGGTGTTACCTCGACCGATTCGCCATAGTTGGAGTCCAAGCCTAGATTCTCTGAATGAATTTAGGGCTACGGAATGAAAATTCGAGACGAAAAACAAAGATCTGGAAGAGAATCATGCTGAGATCAAAATCGACGCAAAGGAGATCCAGAATTCGGCGACTGACGCCTGGCTGGATCGTCGCCTCGCCTCCTCCCATTTTCTCATATCTGGAGACCCTTTCGCTCTCCGACTTCAAGTTCACTGGATTCATCCGATTTCGCCGGAGTCACTCGATCTCCTTCTTCAGATAGGGTCGCAGCCGAACCAGATGGCGATAAACGTCGGCGACACTCGCATCGGCGGTGCCACACTCATACCCCTCGCTCCGGCGTTGCCTCCGCGTCTTGGATCGAACTTTTCTGGCGTCGCTCCAGGCAGAGCCAGCTCCTGTGACGACGAGACGAAGAAAACCCTCGGTCCCTAGAGAGCGTATGATGTTAGAGTGAATTGATAAAATAAATTGCCCTCACCATTTAATTGATAATATTTATAATTGTCTGCAAATTTTGGATCAAACACCAGTCAATAATTATTTGCAAATTAGTTGTGGTGTTCAAGTTAGAGAGAGAGAAGTGGGTGGAGGGCAGTTTTGCCATTTTGAAAAAAGTTAACAGCAGCCACAGTTAAAATGGATAGAAATGAGCATACTGTAAAAAAAAATGTAACTAAGTGAGTAAAAATGAAAGTTTTTAAAATAGATATAGTCACTTGTAAAAGGCCTCTAACTAAATATAGTCAAGTGTAATTAACCCATTTTTTTAATTCCTGAGCAAAGTGCCCCTGGATCCGCCCCTACTCAGGGCCAACTTGTTCATAAAGCAAGTGAACCAATTACTTTAGTCCACCTAAAATTAGAGTTCAAGTATAATAAAAAAAAGCTTTAAATTTTAATACATTAGGCTCATTTTAAAAATTAATGCACAAAATAATACTCTATTGATCACATTTGATTTAGGCCTCGACCCTGACTATTCTATAAATAAATCATAGTCCTCTAGTCTCGTCAAAAATAACCATAGTTTGACATTTCAAGATATTTAACAAATGATGACCCCTATTTTGTAATAAAACAATTTATATATCATTAATTTTCTGATGTGTAAGTAGAAAGTTAATCCAATCTAATCATTATTTAAAAAGTAATTCACTTAAAAGTTGAAAGCAAATGTGACATAATATGTATTAAATAAATTGCCAACAGAAATAATAAGATAGCTAAAAAGTAAATTGAATATAGGTTAACATATATATATATATAGTCATGATCTGGTGCGAACCAAACCACGCCATGTGAACCATACGAACCAGCTAGGTGGTGACACATGCGCGCGTAATTCCATTATTAAGTTATGTATTTCCATAAAACAGTCAATCGGTGTTTCAATTATTATGATATGTATGTCCATAACTCGTTATAACCCCTTGTTACACCCATGGACCTCTCGTTACATCAGGGACCCCTCGTTACACCATTTCCCCGACAGGGTTCATTGATTTCATATAGAAAAATACCCGCCCCCCTCGTTACACCTGACCTCTCGTTACACCGTTTTCCCAACATGGTTCATTGATTTCCTATAGAAAAGTATCTGTCCGCCTCGTTACACCATTCTCCCTTCAGGGTTCAGTAATTTTCTATAGAAAAATACTCGTCCCCCTCGTTACACAATTCCCCCGATATTATGAAAATACATATCATAATAGTGGAAACACCGACTGACTATTTTACGGAAATACATGACTTAATAAAGGAAATACGTGCGAGCAGCAAGTTCTCACAGTTCGCACAACCCTCCTGGTTCGCACTTGAATGTGCCCTTATATATATATGCAAGATGCAGTTGAATGTTGACGTCCTGAGCAGTGACGAAAACATAATAGTTGAATGTTAGCCATAACCAAAGTAGACAGAGATAGAGAATAGCATGAAGGTTAATTTGTTTCTAAACTTCTTATAGATTCCTCTACTACACTACTTCTTACTGCTACTGTATTTACATCTTAACCAGATTTATTTAGGGAAAACTATACATAGTCATACCTAATTAAGGCCAAAAGACACCTAACTGTTCTCATTTTTTAAACTAGATACCTAGCTATACTCAGAGATTGAAAATTGACATTTAGCACCTACCGTTAAAATTTTGGATGCAATATGTTAAATTTTTAAGTAAAAAGACAAAAATGCCCTTGGTCAGACTTCAAATTTTCAAAACCATGTCATTGTAAGGATTTTGGTTGTTTCTCCGATGACCATGGTAAATTAGGGTTACTCCCAGTCCTACTATATTTAGATGATTGCGTTAACATTTGTTTTAAGTTTAAATAGAATAAAAGAAAGCATGCTTAAGCCTATTTAACCGAGTATGAGAAATTTGAACATCACCTCATTTACTGAAGCTCAACTCCCGATGCTATTTCATTTAAAATACAAATTTGAAAGGAAAATGACACATTCACACGGTCAACAAAACATTATTTACATTGTATCACCCAATATAAAATTTAGGGTTAATTACACAAAGATATAGTTAGGTATACCTCTTTTGCAGCTATATACAACTAATTTAAAAACTTTTTTTAAGGTCAGTTAGGATTAGTTTTGTGTCAAGTTAGACAAAATTCGTTAGGTAGCTGTTAAGTGGGTGGTGAGAAGACCATTATACCCCTGTTATTAGTTTTCTCTGGTTCTGAAATTCGTGGATTTCTTCTTCAATTGGCTTCTTTCTTCTTCGTCGATTATGCTCTCGCCGTTCTCTCTCTTCCCACCGAATCTCAACCTCCATTAACAGACGCAGAGAGAGCTTTGTAAATATAAATAAATTAATCAATTAATTAAACCTTTGTGCGAGAGAGAGAGAGAGAGGGAGAGTTTGCTTTTCGAAAATCAGATTCCCGAGAAAGTCCTCTGGTTCAGAATTTGTCAATTTCCCCATATTCAATCCAATCCCAGAACCGAATCGATCAAAATCTCAATACCCACCAATGATTTTGATTAAAGATCTCGTCTTGTACGCTTGCATCGCGAACGGATTGACGATCATCGCCGAGTTCTGCAGAGAACCGGAGCTCTCCGAGACGGCCCATGGATGCGTCTAGAAAACGCCTCCGCACCAATCCACCTTCTCTCACACTGAGAAGAATCAGACCTACACGTTCCTAATCGAGCACCCATTCGCCTATTTCGTTATCTCCGGCGAAGATCTCGACCGGTCCGAGCTCCTCATGTTCCTGACCCAACTGAGCTAGGCCTTTCAGGCGAAGATCGGATCAGTCAGTCCAATTCCCAGATTCTTCATCAAAGAAGGTTGAGCGTGTTGTTTGTTTTGGGTTTTGTAAATTTCAAAACAATGGATTGTACGGTTATGGGGTTTTGTAAATTCTAGAACAATGGACGTGTGTGTGGTTTGGGTATGTGAGGGTGATGAAGAACCAATCCATTAGAATAAAGTTAGGGACCAATTTGTTCATGAATTGTGCATTGATAATGAATTGGTTTTTTTATTCACGTGATGAATTGGTTTGTTTTATTCAAATGAATAAATTAGGTAAAAGTGGAATATATGGCACTACTATGCAAATTTGATGAATAGTCAAGGGCAAATATGTCATTACACGTAGTTAATGGATCACGTGCGTGACTGAGTTTAACGGCAAAAACTAACGATTTCGTGTAACTTGACACAAAACCAATCCTAACTGACCTTAAAATAATATTTTTAAGTTAACTGTACCTAGTTGTAAAAAAGGTATATCTAACTGTACCTTTGTGTAAATAACCCAAAATTTTAATTTCAAAATTCCTGAAGTTTTTAGTAAGTATACTTATGACAACTCCAACTCATAAATTATTCTAGGGGAAATGACATATAAGTACAGTAAAAAAAATTCGTTCTAGTATTTAAGTACACTCAAGTTTGATTTATCTATTTTGCTCACCAAAGTTTTCATTTTTCTCATATTTAATTATGATTTGAGAAGCTAAAATAGATAAAATTATGAATTGGGGTAAACTAAAATGAGCGTTTTAAATTTGGGTGTAAATATGTTAAAAACAAAGTTTTGGGTGTGCCTAAGTATCATTTTAGGACCATCTCCAACCCAATGTTATGTTTGTCTCTCAAATGTATTATTTGTCATATTCAACTCCAATTTAATGTTAATGTTAATGTTGTTTTGACATATGTTATAGCTCCATATCATATTTGGCAAGAAAATGTAACAATGACATATTTTATATATCTCCCAAAAATGATTATCTTATTATAATTTAATATTCAAGGATTAGTTTTACCGTTTTAACCAAATTAAATAATCATATTAATATAATAAAATAATATATTTTATTTTATTATTAAAATGCTAGCTTATCGGTAACTACCATTTTATTTAACCAATTTATAACATGGCAATATAAATTTGTGTTAGAGATGGTCTTAACCTAACACCTTTATTTTATTTAGGAAAATATCATATCACCCTCCAATATACATCAAATTAAGGAAATGAATAAACCCTAATATGTTTTCTAAGACTTCAGTGTTCTGAAGAGAGGAATCGAGGCTCAAAGAGAAGGGACGAAGCGGCGGAGAGAACGGTCAACCTCATTTATTATCGATCGACGAAACTAAATGACTCTCTAATTAAGCAAATAAATGGTGAGTCTGGTAAAGGTTGAAACTTCATGTTTCTGGGTTTAGAATTGATATGTTTATAGTTCAAATTGCACGTTCTTAGAGATTAAAAATTGCACATGTATAAAGTTCGAATTTCATGATATTTGTCATATTCTTCAAAATCAAGCTCGAAGACTACTAGTATAAGGAATGTGTCTAAAAGCGAACATCATGACAATCTTAAAAATATCGCACTCCTGTCAAATGCATAAAAACATGTAATTTTTTATTTCCTTTCTTACACGTATAAGAAGTTTTCAAGATTTTCGAAGTTCATTCATCTTAGATGAGTGAGATTATAATGAGAGGTTGAGATATTCGTTCGTCCGTTTAAAATGAAATCAGGGGCAAATAAGGAACCACTCCCAAACCAGATGAAATACCCACCAAATATTGAGTACTAATAAGAATTTCGGGTTTTAAAATAAACAATCCTATGTGATGGTCATGTACATGTATTTTGGTTTAAAAATTAACAGTGCTGATCAAGTACAATAATGAAATAGTTAAGAGGTCTTAAGACCTAAATTTTATCTACACTGATATAGATTTACATGACATTTAGTTAAAGGAGGCATTTGTCATTATCCTTATATTTTTAAAGTGTCATAGTTTAATAAAAAAGTAGTGACGATAGTGATACCAAATAATAAAAAACGATTCACATTCAACCATTCACAATTGCAAAATACAACATTTCATTCAAATCATGGAATGGAATGACAATGTTGCCCTTATAATGTATTATTGATTTGATTAACTCATGGAATTAGAATGAATCTGAACCATTAATTATATACATCCAATGGATGTAATATATTCCTATATTTGTATCTAAGAGAGTATTTGTAAAGGAGTACATCTCTACAAATTTATCATCAAGTATTATTTTTAGAAGTATATGAATACATGGAAGAATTCGACTACAAATGGTTGTTTTAGGTACAAATATAAGAATAATTGTCAACCATTAGATGAAAAAATAAATAGTGTAGATATGTGTTGACTCGTCCAATGACATTAGTTGTAATTATTTATAAATTAGATTTTCTTTTTGTCTTTTAACACTAATGAGAGGATAAATCTGTATTTATACAATTTTCTTTTAAACATATCATTTAATTCGTATTTAACACAAATAAACTAATCATTTATTATTTGAAATCTTTCCATCTACGATTATGAAAGACTTGTATATTCCTATTTTTCGGCATTGAAAGACTTTATGTAATATTTCCATGTTTCCATTGATAATGTCATATTGCTCCATTCTCTCATAAACAACATATGTGTTCCATTGTTCTATTAACAGTTGCGTATGATTCCAATATTCCATAAACATTACACGTGATCCCATTGTTCCATATGCAGGACCAAGTTATTCATTGTTTCATAAGATTGATTATTATTTCCATTTTTCCATGTGAATTGTGATATGGTTCCAATATGTCATATACATGTTTTTTTATTTCCATTGTTCCATTTTAACAACATGCATTGATTTGAGTAATTATGAATGAATGGAGTCATGGAAATAAAATCATGGGGTATGAAACAACTGAATTTGCATAATGGAAAAAATGAAATTTGGGTAATTGAAAGCATGTAATCTTAAACACCACATTAAATCTACAATGAAGCAATGAAACCATGTAATACTTTAGTCATACAGTATGGGGAATGCCGAAATGGAAACATGGAAAACTAAGAACATAGAATAGTAACAATGAAATAAATGATACGTGAAATAAGTGTGGACAATTGAATTATGGATGAAATGAAATCATGGAATTATGGAAAAAATGGAGGTATGAAATATTACATCTCAGCAACAGCTTGATCGAATATTATATTTCAGACGCAACTTGATTGTCGAGATCGCCAACGCTCCTCTTCTCGGCGAGCTTGGCGAAAAGGCTCGGCTAGTAGGACTCAACCATGTTCTCAAAACACAAAAGAAAAATACTCACACTTTATGATTCCATGATAACATGGAATGAAACCATGGAATGGAACCATGGAAACAATCTTCTATACGTGAGTTACCCAGTACCTTTCATAGCGGCTAAAAATGTCTTCCAGATCACGAGTTCTTGTTCGTGAGGACAGGTGACCAACAAAGAGGCGAGTATCACCGTAACGATCATCATAACGAGGCAGTCTCCTACATTTTTTTGGGTGCGTAACTAAAATCAACATCAATCATCAAAAGATTCATCAATTGATCGATAAATTGAGAATCGTCAAAAGAAATCAATCATCAAAAGATTGATCAATTGATCGTTAAAACCATAATATTAACACCAAAATCAGATCTGTAAAGGGAGAGAGACGTACCCGAGGAGGAGGTGCGTGGACTCAAAGCGCGGGGAATCGAAGGCGCTTGGACTCAGAGGCGCGGCGAGGATCGGAGGTGCAACGACGTACAGAGGCGATCGTCTTGACTTGACTCTCGCGAAGAGGAGGTGGAGGCTTCAAGCATGTTATGATTATGGCAGGTTATTATAGATTAGTAGGGTTTACATAGATGATTTTACAAAATTATCCTTTTGATATTTATTGAATTGATATCTAATGAAATTATGACATTTATTAAAACCATTAGATCATTACCATCCAATGGATGGTGATGATTCTTATATTTGTATCTAATGGGGCATTTATCAAGGAGTGCATCCCTATGAATACAAATATCATCTTTCGCATAACTGTATTTTGATATCGATGCAAAATTTCCATTGTTTTCCAATTAATTACACAAATTTTAATATAGTTAAGAATCGTATAATATTAAAAACTATTTTAAGTCCAATAGGATCAACGTGCTAAAAAAACGCTAGGTGCTAGGGCGGATAGCGACTCTGGGGATTAACCGGAGATTAATTAGATTTGGATTTCTCTATTTCTTATTTTTATTAAATAATTTATTATATGTGCACAATTAAAATATAAATTTAATGTACAAAATAAATAATGTTTAAAAATACTTAATTATGATATAAAATTTTAACATTTGTTACATTCATTTCCTTCAAAAACAATAAAAGTACTAGCAAAAGTATATATCATTATAAATTATTTCAATTTTCGGAATTTTATAGTTATTTGTTAAAAAAAATCAATGTTGAAAAAATAGCCTAAATCCACCTAAACGACTTAATACGCCGTTTATGTGAAATCGGGTCGGTAATCTAAAAATCTCAATCTAGGCGACACCTGACCTGATTTTAAGAACACTAAATAGTCCCCAAGGGGGCACCCTAACAAACTCCACATCGGGAGGGATGAAGAGCATTTTATGGGTACATACCGTCAGAGAAATAGTATGCTGAAACAGAACTGCAGTAAGGCGATTATACTATCCATAATGAATTTATGCCCCCACTATATTGGGCATATCCTTTAAGATACAATATTGCATAATAAGTCTTTCTATATGTATGTGGAGAGTGATATTGTTTTAAAACAATCACGTCTTTTCACATAATAACATCTGTTCATCGTATTTGAAGTAAGACAGATAAATGTACAAGAGTTAAATTCTTGATTATTAATAACTATATCTGAATCAAGAAAAATAAATGGACAAGTGTCAAATTATTGATTATTAATAATTAGGATCAACCTACTAGTGAATATAAATTGTCCAACCTTGGACCACACTCTATATGAATAAAGTATAAACTTATGTTTATATATACATTACATTTCCTCTATAATCTATCCATGTAAGATAAACTATCATTAACAAACTCAAATATTCCAACACATACTACTTAAGGAATGATGTAAAATTTCAAAGAAAAAAATCTCAAGTCCTAAAATTTTAAATTGCCATGAGCTGTAGAGGAAAAACTCAATGTAAAATTTCAAAAAAAAAATCTCAAAGTCCTAAAATTTTAAATTGCCATGAGCTATAGGGGAAAAACTCAATGGTTGCTAACAATTAAGCTTTATGGAAGTCTGTCATGTTACTTAATATATGAATGGTGTTTTACTTCTTCCATATTCAAGTACATATCTTGCACCAACTGGAATGTACGGTCAATAGGGGTACTCAAACATGATATGTACGTACTCGACGATGCTTGTTCACAATACAAAAATGGAGGCATCGTCGAATTTTCACCATGCTTCGTCCAAATAGTGTACGACTACAATATCCCGTTGGATATTAAGTGGCGAATAACTTTATTTGTTTTCTTGAATTTTTCGTTACAACACACCCTGCACGGACATCTGTAAAGGTCATTCTCAGCATGACAGTTTTTCATAGCAAATGCTATGAAACTATGTACCCCATTTGTGTATGCCTCGGTGTAAGTTGGAAGACTCATCCAACTACGTTCCATCTAACATGTTACATTCATAAACCAAAAGAGTATTATATAATGTACACCAAATTTCAACATATTTACTAAGTTTCACAACTCACACAAATTTCACAAGTATAATCATATTTTGAATTAAAATTATATACTAATGCAAGGTTGTGTCATAACTAATATTTTACAATTTTGAATACATATTTAATAAAATGCAAAATATTTACTCAAATTTATTTCATATAAATATCACAATACACACAAATATCACATATATATGAATAAATTTTTCGGATTTATAATATAGACCGATGCAAGATTTATTCATAACATTATTCATATCACTCATATCGTACAAACTCGATCTAGTACATATGCATTTAATATTATAATTATTTATGCAAATATCCACAAACATAAACTTTAAATAATAAACAAAAATTATCAAATGATAGGTGAGTAACATACCTTATGATTTTTATGCTTAAAGATGCATTCCACCAAAAATGACTTTCAAAATTTTCACAATACACTTAATTTCTCCCAAAATTTTCTTCTTCTCTGTTCTTTCTGCCATATACAATGATAGGGAGGTGTGTTGTTGAATTTCAAGTCATTTTATCACTCTAATGCAACTAACAGAAGCTATGTTAGTTGCATCTTACACCAGAAAACGCGTGAATTAAATTCAGACGGGTGAGCCATTAAATTTTTCTCTATTGCAACTAGCCTTAGTTGTAGAAATTTTCATACTGCAACTAACGCATTATTGTTAGTTGCAATAACCTTGTCAATACACTTACCGTAGTGGCCCCACATGACGAGTGTTTATTGTCTCGCTTGATTGGAACCTGCGTTGTTGGGTAAGTCATAATAGTTACTGTATTGCAACTTACTCTGTAGTGTAAGTTGTGGAAAGTAGTTACTGTAAAACCTATTTGCGTGAGTATCATAAAGCACTTTATGCAGTAGTGTCTATAAAATAAAGTAAGGTGAGTTTGGTCACTGATGAAAATTATGGCACGTGTATGTCATGCATGTGTCTTGGCTAATGTAAAAAATTACAACTATAGTTATTACTTACAAAAACTATAACATTAATAGTTAGTTTTTGCAATTGTTTTTTCCGTCGTTTTATGACAAAAGAATGGTATATTTTGTCTATAGAGGGGTATTGTGGCCATTAGGAAAAAAACGTAGAGCACGAGAAGAAATGACACTTGTGGTGTATTTGTCATAAGAGACACGTGTACGACACAAGAAGTAGGGGATACATGAGTAGTCATGCAGCTGAATGATAGGTAAATGGGCAGTTTATTCAAAACACATTGACTTGCATTCAAATATAGACAACTGTACGAGAATATAAAAATCAATTATGATCATTAGATGAAAATATTGATGGCTTGAATTTGTGCTGACTCAATAATAGCAAATGGATGTAATTATTCACAACTTGATATTTATTTTGGTCTTTTAACATAAATATAAGGGTGTATTTGTATTTTATATTATTAAAATATTTTATTTTTAATTACAAGATTTGATTTACTTAATTATAATTTAATTTATTTCCTATTTTAGGATTTCATGATTTATTTTTAAAGATACAAAATTTACACAATTTCATGATTCCATTGTATTCCTAGATTTACACATTTGTTTTACTGTTTCATGATATAATATTTCAATTTTTACTTCATGATTTTGTTTATACAATTACTTATATATTTGCATAAATTTTCTAACATTTTACACTCTTCGATTTCATGTTGTTAGTTGTACAATTATTTTTTTTTATTATTTCACTATTTTTGATTTCATGTTTTTAATTGTAAGATTACATGATTTACAGTGATATGTGTAAATCATATTTTTTTATTTCATTTTTTTGAATTATAAGATTACATGATTCACTAATAACACAATTACTTCATGAAATGTGTGCGCTCATAACTACTCATTTTTGATAATTCAATTTGGTCATTTGACATGGTTATGAGGGCAGTTTAGTAATTTTGTTATTTGTGAGCTGAAGATCCCTAATTGGATTTCAATCCCTAAAATTATGGGGGTATTAATTTAAGCTAATTCCTTCCATGTTTATGGTTCGATTCTTTCCATGACATTAATTTTATCCGATTCTTTCCACTTTTGTGATTCGATTCTTTTCATGTTCATCACTATTTCATGCTTGATTTTAACCTTTTTACTCAATCAACTATGTTTTATCGAATTGTGTGTATGAGAAACAGTTTCAAGCATTATTTTTACTTTTGGTCCATGAATTATGTTTCATCATCTTGATCACTTTGTGAGACAGATTCAATTTCATGATGGTCGGTACAACATTATGAATCTGTTCCACTACTTAGTTTGGTGAACCAGTTTCATTGTGTACGACCCATGAATCAATTTCATGAACATCAGTTCCATATCTACATTACTTGTTGACCGACGGAAAGCCATTAGTAACCTGTACATGAAACCACATAAAAGTGTTATGAAATCGGATATCTCAACCACGAATGTAAATGGAGTAGATCTGGGTATTACCGAGACCACACTGTATCTATGAACGTCACCTGTTACAACAAAACCATCAATATGCGTCCGAGAGTAACGAGGCAACTTGAATATACGATGAAATATAGTACCTGAAGTGAGTTGGTTGGTGATCTCGTTCATGGGCAGAGATTCGGCGACCATTGTTAGGAGTTGTCGAGAATGGATACGTTTATGAAATTTACGTTTATGTAGGAATTAGGATGATCAAATATGTGCTAGGGGGTTTGACTTTTGAAAGAGTTGAATTGTCAATAGTGCTTTTTCATCCTTTTCGTATTTAATTTCATTACAAATGAGTTAATTATCTCATCCATTGATTAGAATTATCCTATGGATGATATTTGTTCTTATTTTCTTCTTGGGTGAATATCACAAAAGTACAGTTAGTTTCACACGTTTTGTAGCCAGATACAGCTAACTTAAAAACTTTATTTTAAGATCAGTTAGTTTTGGTTTTGTGTTAAGTTACACAAAATCTTTAAGTTTCAGTTAGTTTTTAGTGTGAAATGACAAAAATACCCCTCATTGTCATTCCAATTTTCAAATGCATGTCATTATGATTTTCTCTCTCATCCTCACATATCCTCTTCCAAAATGGCATGGAAATTAGTCAACTCTTCAGATGATCATGACATGCACTTCAAAAATATGCTCTGATTATCACAATCCAAACCTTGAAAGAGCCAAAATTTCAAAGAAATTCTAATAAACCCAAAAAATTACATCACAAAAAGTTGTCAGGACTCCAATCCAAACCTTAAAGGAGCCAAAATTTCAAAGAAACTCTAATGAACCCAAAAAATTACATCATAACCAAATTTCAGAAATCACAAAACCCTATACAAAATTTACAAAAGTCTAAACAAAAATCACAACCAAATTGCATAATCACAAAACCCTAAAGTTGAATAAATGTAGAATCAGAACATACCTGTTGGACGAAAGATGTTGACCTGAGGCGAGGAACGGAGACGCTAACCGGCGGCGAGGGACGGAGACGATAACCGGTGGCGAGGGATGGAGACGATGACCGACGTTGAGGGACGGAGTCGATGAACGGCAGCGAGGGTCGGCGATGATGACCAGAGACGAGGAGGCTTAGGCTCGGCGAGGGAGAGAGGGGCTCGAACCAGAGAGAAAGAGCCTTGAATCGGGGAGTGGTTGAGGAGTTCTACTCGCCGGGGTGTCTCTTGATGGTCGCGAGAGCGACGGCGCCACCGGATCTGGATCTAGGAGACGATACGACTCCGTTGCGACCCAGAACTACGAAGCGACGCAAGTGGTCGGAGCTTTGGCGAATCAGACTTCCTCAGGCTCGAAGCTATGAAAGGAAAATTTGGAAGAGGATATGTGAGGATGAGAGAAAGTAAAATCATAATGGCATGTATTTGAAAATTTGAATAACAATGAGGGGTATTTTTGTCATTTCTAAAATTATGTTTTAGTAGTAGTTGCAAGATGTCGAACACAATGTTGGAACAATTGGTTCGACAACTTGGTTGATCACA
>JAYMTP010002619.1:0-19154 GCA_036897365.1 Geranium brycei
CTAGAATCCATTTCCTTCATTTTCATTTCTATCCATTCGATATCTGCCGAAGAAAGACAGCTAGACTCAATCCGTATATCCTACGTCACTCAGCTCGCGTGCAACCCGCTACGCGCCTTATGTTAGGGAAGAATTGGTTAGGGAAGAATTGAACTAGGGAAGAATTGGTTAGGGAAGAATTGAACTTATTGATGGGCTGGTTATTCAGAGCCAGCAATTGGTTGTCAGATTGGATCCCGCACAGAATACCGTAACGTAACTAAGACTGCTATGTTGAACCTAACAGTGCCAGTATTAAGAACCTAATATGTTGAACCTAACAGTGCCAGTATGGATTGTAGCTCTATTCAATCAGCTCGTACCTCTCGAGATATGAATCTTTCAGAGAAATAAATCCCTCTTTCTTCACAAGAAATCCCGAGTAAGAAAGAGTATGAGAGAAAGACGTAGCTTTGTCTTAGATTCTCTTTAAAGTCACTCGAAATCAATCCCGGCACTTACCTTACCTCTTCTATTCCTTCCTTTCTGTAATACCTCTCCCCCTCCCAATGTACATTGCTAAGGCTCCTTTTCTCTTATACACGGGATTCATTGAGAACATGCCCCTTCACAACCTTCCCTACGCACCCAGGACTCCAACCTCGCTTCTGGCTATTTCCCTTACGTTGTTAAAGTCGTACATCGCATTTTCTACATCCCACTACTCTTTTTCGACTATTCCCATGACTCAGATTTCCCTCAGACCCGGTGAAATAGTTTCGGATTTCTTGATGGTTGACTCCTATATCAACACTTGATGGTTGACTCCTATATCACCATTAGAGAATCCACTGCTCACTCATGCTTGAAACAAAAAGAAAAGAATAAGCCATGCCATTGAATCTCTTAGGCTAGAAGAGAGTAGCTCATGCCCTCGGTCGGGGGAGAATCCGCTCTTCTATCTTCTTTCATAAGCTCCTCTTCCTATTAGCGACTTGTAACGAATGCTTGAATGTGAATGCTATCGTATATAAGGTCAAGTAGTGGATCCCGGTAGATTATCTGGATCCCTTCAACTAGCATTTCGTTCTTAGTGGATATAGAATGTGTGCCGCGAGTAAGAAGCTTGAAGTTAGTTCTAGTTCCGGCTACCTCTACGCTAGGATGGATAGAAAGCTCTATGGGGAGCTCTTATTTTCACATTTCCAATCAGCTCCAGAGCCTATTCTGATTCATGCCCTACAATATAAAGAAATCGAGCACACCTTCCTTCAGCCGATCTATCCACTATATTACATCAAATAGAAGCGATGGTACAGATATTGACCTAAAAAGCTAGTAGTAAGAATCTCAGCTTGGTGGGTGACTGCGGGAGTTCAAACCACTGCCTCGAGAGCAGCTTACGAAAGAGTTCAAGCCATCATCATTCTTAAACGAGATGAAAGAAGTCACTGCACACTTTCTATATATTAGGTTATTGTTTGGGTCCAGATGGGCCAATAAGAGATGGATTGATTTACCTTTCATATGCCTTTCTTTTCTGGGGAGGTCTAACTATAACTATCTTTATTTGATAGGGCTCACCTCTGCACTACTACGTTTGAGAAATCCCTCCCTCTTATCGGGAGCCTTACTTAATTAAAGGGACGCTTCGCTCCTCTGAACTTCGTTTCACTTCTAAGAGCCCGGCACTTCCCTCTTCCTTTTAGTCGAGACCTAAGGCCCTCTTCCTTATAGTCGAGAAATAAATTCCCTAAGGTTTTTCAACTTCAACCATTTTTCCCTCTGAACTTCTAAGAGAACTTTGTACCCCTTTCTTAGAGTTTAGGGCGAGCTCTACCCTGCTACCTCTTTCTTAGATCTAGCTAACCTCTTTCCTTCCTAAGGTTCTAAGGAGCTAACAGCTGGGGGAGTATAAGTTGGATTCCTTGTTGTGTCAAGCAAGTCACTCCATCTATTAATTAGGCCAGCTTATCCAATTGAAATCGTTTCTAACCCAGTATTAGCCCTCCCATAAGCAGTAGTAGCCGGAAGGAAACAAAGATGAATAAAGCAAAGCTGTTTGAGGATAGCTGAAAAGTGTGAAAGCCGATCAAAAGGCCTTTAGCCGGAAAAAGCCCGTCATTTCAGTCCCTGCTTTGGCTCTTTCTCTAAGACTGTGGTGTTGAAGTTCCGATCCCGGCTCGTACCTGTCTCTTCCTTATCTGTCCGAAGAGAGGTGGCTAAGGTGGTTTCCTTCTACGGTTTCTGCTTAACCGGTCAGCTCGCCCATCAACTAAAGAGCAAGACTAACCGGCCTTTTACTCCAATTCCCAAGAGCTAACACAACTTTTTCATTTTATGTTCCTGGTAAAGCGAAACGATTACCCGAGACACTAGCCCTCGTTAGTTAGTCGCTATCTTTGATGAAGTACCGTAGGGTTCTCTCTTCCTGAACAATCTGCCTTGACTTGGATAGAGCGGAAGCATAAGTAAGCGGCATGAACCTTGTTGATCAGCGAACCAAGATATGGAGCTAAACAAGAGGCGTAGGCCAAAGCGTTACTAAAAGCGGTAGTCCCCGGCACCCGTCGGGTAAGGGAAACTGGTAAAGGTGGGAAGGAGGGCAAATGTTACGACTAGGGTTAACAACGAAAAAGGTGACGTTTCAGCTTCAGATTTCTATTAGGGTTTTCTCTTCAGCAGAGATGCTGGCAGATACCGAAAGCGAAAGCCCTAGGGATATTTATTGCTCAAACGTAGTGAAGAGGGAAAAATGGTTTCAGTTGAAAAACTGCTGGTCAAAAGGGCTCTTAGAAGTCTTGAGGAAGTGCATTCCAAAACCCTTGTGTTAAGCATATAGCGTGGATTCTGTAACTTCTTTTCCTAGGGCATAAAGACCAGTTCGATAGAGCTAGGTAACGGCATTGAGATTGTTGAAAGTAGCATCTAGCCCTTAACTTACAACATTAAATAAGGGCAAAACCAAGCAAATTGATCAAAACAAAGGTTCAAAGCCCTAAGGATAAAAACAAGGTATTCCTACGCTTGGACATCTGTTGATTTGTAACCTAAGTCTTTTTATGAATACCGTGGGTTCGAATCCTACCCGAAAGACTGGCTAATAGCATTTTTATACCAGTTGTAATCCCCTCAAGAAGATAGTTACTCGAGAAAGAAATAAATACCATGGGAAATCCGTGTTGCTGACGAAAACAAAGTAAGTCCCAAGCAAAGACCAAAGACAGTACCTAGTACCTCTTAGAGCAATAAATACCAAGGAAGGTTTGTTTCAATTCTAGTTGCTACTCGCCACTTAATTAAATAAGGGCCAAACCTGTCCAATTCTTAAAATAGGTTGAATAGCATTTATGACCTAAACACACTAGGGCCACAGTCCATGGAAAGGGCTTTCGAGAACTGCGTACCGAAAGCGAAAGCTAAAGGTTTATTAACGCTAGCGGCTAAAGCCCTAGGTTACCACATATTTCTTTTCATAAAATCCAGCTGGCCTTACTTAATTAAATAAGGGCAAAACCTATCCAATTTGTCGTATTTTCGATCGTAAGTAAGCTGAAGGGAGTCCGCTAAATGGGTGACTAGGCTAGGTCGCTCAATAGCTAGAGTAGTAAAACCATCTCGAATCCCTAAGGGAGACACAAACAGCAAAAGAACAACAACACTAGAGAGAAATTCCTCTACACTATGTTTGAGACCGTTGTCCCAGCAGTCTAGCAACTGCTTACATAAATTCCTCTTCACTTTGTTCTCGAAATAAATCCCGGATCGTTTCACCCTTATTTAATTAAGTTAAGTTAAGGGCAATTGGCATCCCTTGGGATAAATACCTAAAGCAACAGACCCAGGTGAGGACACACGTAAGATCAATTTATAGGAACGCAGTTAAAAGAGTGACAACGAAGAGGTTAGAAAACGCTAGCCCTAGGTTAGACTTAGCTAGCGGCATGGCAGCCCTAGGTTAGACTTAGCTAGCGGCTAAAGCTAAAGGTATTCCTACGCTAGCGGCTAAAGCTAAAGGTATTCCTACGCTAGCGGCATTTTGCCCTAGGAGAGAATCCCGTTAAGAATGAAGAAAGAACTAGGTCACCTAAGGTACTTCTCGAGGTAACAACACCTAGCGCACTCCCTTTCGGAAGGTACGCAGTTCTTGACCAAAGGTTATCCATATGCTCGAATGAAATGAAGAGGAAGAAGGTTTCTTTGCTTTGCCCTTCGAGCAGACAAAGAAAGACAGTCTATCAACTAAGTCCCTTTGTCTATCTAGGCGCCCCGGCATCCATACAATCCTCGCTTGCATTTCTTGTAGCTTAACCGATAGAAAAACTACAGATCGACGAAATGGGCTATTTTGAACCAAAAATCCCGGGTTTTAGCAAGGATTTGTCTACTAGAAAAAAACTACGTATATAAGAAATGGAAAAAACTACGTATATAAGAAATGGAGTGGGTGGTCTAATGTGGGAATTCAAAAAGGGGCTGGGGTCACACTCTTGGGTTTGACTTACCTACGTATCCGTCTAAACCGCGGAATCAAGCCCTCTCCTTTTTAGTCGAGCAACTATGTACCTAAAAGAGTCTTTCTAAACCTCTCATTTCATTCTCGCAACTTCGTCCCTCTCGTAGATAAGTCGAGTAAGAAATCATCCCTCTCAAAGACAGTACCTTCCTAACTAAATCAAGCAACTCTGAAAGCGACTCCCTTCCTAACAAAAGTAAGCAACTCCCTTCCTAACAAGAGCTACTCCCGGAAATCAGGAAAGATATGATTTAGCGACTCTATCAGGTTTGTATTTGTTAACTACTATTTGCCTAAAGAACCCTTCTCCCTCCTACCCTACTCCCGGAAATCAGGAAAGAGCCCTACTCCTAAGACAAGAACCCGAGAATTCGTTTGATGGGAGAGGTCTTAAACCATGGGGACCCGAGAATTCGTTTGATGGGAGAGGGTATGCTCTACCTACGGGGAGGGGTTTCTCTCTATTTGCACCTAGGGACAAAGTGAAAAGAGTGCCTTAGAAGAGGTTTATTAACGCTAGGGCCACTGACCTAGGGGCAGGAAAGAGCCCTACTCCAACGACAAGAAACCATAGTCCTATCTTACTTTGCACGTCGTACCTCTTCTAAGAACTCGATATATAAATATCCTCTTCACTGCTAAGAGCCCTTTCTTCCCTCTTCACTGCGTTCTAGAAAGATTTACCTAATAAAAGTCTTTCTTAGCACTTCGTACCTAAGTCCTATCCTAACAAAAGGTACACCAGACATTCCTAACACCAAGCTACACCAACCATTACTTTAACAAGCTACACCTTACCCAACCTTTCCTAAGCAACACCTTCTTTCCTAAGCAACACCGATCCTTCTTTCCTAATGCTAAGACAATGTAACGAAGTGAGCTAGACCTATTATACCCTAGTGAGCTAGACCTAAGTGAGCTAAGTGAACGAAGAGAACTAAGTCAGCTGAGTGAACGAGGAACCCATCTATCCCATCTATCCCATCTATCCTATCTATCCGAATCCTAACACTAGCCGCATCTCACCCTAACTTTCAAATAAGATCTTCCACTGCCTGCCTTAGTAGTCTATCTAGTAACCTTCTCCTTACAGTCTCGCATTTAAATACCCGGTCTAGCATTTAGTTACCTTCGGTAACCCTATACAACCTATGTTAACTAGCTAGTATTTGTATTTGAGACTATTTGCCTATTGTTTCCTAGTATTTGTATTTGTTACCGACTATTTGCCTATTGTTTCCTCATCCTAACAAAACGACTTAGATGTTTTTCGGGCATGCATATTAACAATCCTAGCTTTTCTTTCATAACGACAATCCATGAGGAGATTTCTTGATTAGCAACTTCCTATGGTTCCTTCGCTTACCTCGGCTACACCCTCTTTCCACAACATTGGATTTCTTGATTAGCTACTTCCCTTCGCTTACCTAACTACTCTGATGTTTTCAGGCATTCTTTACTTGATTAGCTACAATAGCCGGTTCATTCGCATACCTATGCTCCCTCCCTACAGACAGAGAGAGAGACGGAGACAGTGAGAGAGACGGAGACAGAGACAGACTCTTTCCTTGCCAACACTTACTTCTGTTAAACACTTATTCTGTTAGTAGTTTTATTGGATTGTTAGGTTTGGTTTGCTTGGGCTTATTAGAGCATCTCCTCATTTTATGTATTCTTTTCCTGAGCCTGAGAATAGATTCTTTTCCTGAGCCTGAGTAAGAGAGACTAGCCGGTTCGCATCCCTCCTCTACAAGGGTCAAGCTTAGTGTGTCTGGAGCTACCTACTGCATTATGTACCTAACAACTGGAGCAGCCTACAGCATTATGTACCTAACTACTGGAGCAGCTAACACCCCTACCGAAGCGACACTCTTATGACCGGTGAAGGGAGCCGACCAAGCTACATAGAGCGAACTACCCATGCGGAAGCTAACACCACTAGCTCCATAGCTGCTAACCCGTACGACCTAGCAACAGGGAACGACGAGAACCCTACCTGAGCGAACGATGGGTCCTACTGCGAACAACACCTTATCTATGCCCTATACCCAACACCAATTCGAGTTATCTACTCGCAGCCCTATACTATACCCCATGTCCTAGCCGCTGTGCTCTTAGACCCCGGCTCTCTCAGCTACACTTTCCTTATTCTCTATTCTGTGTATCCGAGCCTAACACCCCTGATTTTCTGTATCCTCATTCATGGAGCCTCGCTGACATAACCCCCAGCTGACATTGCTAACAAGTGGCTGACATTGCTAACACCAGGAAGGAGCTGACATTGCTAACACCAGGAAGGAGCTGACATTGCTACTACCACTACAACGGCACCTATCAGACAGTGTATCCTCATTCTAGAGCTGAGAAAGGTCTTACCTCGCCTAAGTATCCTCCATTGCTACCCCTGAAACCACAAGACTCCTACCTATTGTTGACTCTGCTTCCCCAACCCTACCCTAACACTAGCTATCTATAGCTACAGAACAAAAGAAACACCTAGCGCTGCTGCTAAACCAAGCTCCTGTCAAGTGGAGCTCGGTCTACCATCTGCTTGCCCTAGCTACAGAGCAAAAGGAACTATTCAACACCCGGGGTATTCTATCTAACTTGTTCATTCTTTCCTATCAATCAGACAAACTAGCTGCAAAGACAAAGTGCCAGAGGAAGAACACCAAGAAGAAGATTGTAGAGCTCCTCAATCTTAGGGTGAACAGGAAGGAGCTGACATAATCCTAGCTGACTTTCTTAGCTAGCCGGTAATGGGTCCCTTCCCCATGACCTACATGCCCTCAAGCTTAGGGGCCTATGTTCCATCCTGCTTTCTCTCTCTGCCCGGGCCCTGTTCCGAAAAAGCCCAAACTCAAGTGTGTTGCCTATGTTAGCTTACGGCACTTTTGGTGAGCTCAGGGATCTAGGGAACCTCGTAGAACAAGTCATAGATAAGTTCCTACCTCGCCCTTTAGCCTCACATATAGATAACTACGAGACCATGGCACCTCTGCACTGTGTTCGAGAAATCCCGAGTAAGAAATCCCGAGCAGTTCGCTTTGCTCTTTCCTCTCCTGGCAAGTCGAGATATAAATTCCTCTCCTCTGCACTACGTTTGAGTATATAGATAACCAAATAGTCGAGTTCTTTCATCCCTCTTCTAGAACTCTTTTCCTAAGGCCCTCTCTAGAGCAAAAGATAGAGCAAAAGATTCCCTCTTCACTTCTAAGAGAAATAAATCCCGGATCGTTTCACCCTTATTTAATGTTGTAAAGGGCCCCTTCTTCCCGGATCGTTTCACCCTTACTTAATTAAATAAAGGTCACCTGCTTTCCTCTTCGTTATCACTCGAGCCCGCGTAGGAATACCTTTGCTCTTCTGGAAAGGGATTGATTTCTCGCCCCTTTGTCCCTCATGAAATAGCTTATTGCGCTTAATGTTGGCAATTCAATAGCTAATATGGGCTTATTGTTATAGCTTCTATAATATGGAGTCTTGTCTTTGGCAGTTGTGGAATCCTCAGAAGCTAGTTGTTCCAAAGAGAATACCCTCTTTCTGAGAGTTTCAGAATCCCCTTCTTCTTTAGAAAGGGAGAAAGATTCAAGATTCGGTTTGTTTTGAAAGACAGTCAGTCCCAGTTGCTCGGTTTCTTGCTTTTGTTGGAGATTGTTTCCAGCATAGGGCTAAAGTCAGCTAATTGATCCTAACAAAGGTTACCTAGGTATTTCTATTCATACCGGACCGGGGGAAAGAATACTTACAAAGACAGTCCCAAAGAAACCACTTTTTGTTAGGATGAAAGAAATATGCTGTTTTTCGGATGATGAGCGGGATAAGGCACCTAGTACAAGGTAACTAGCCTTTTGCTCGAACAAACAGAGACTAAACTAAGGTTCTTTCTTTTGTCTGGAGATTGTTGAATCGTTGCTACTAAATGAAATAGTCTTTTCTCGGAAGTCAGAATCATCTTTTATCTTTGTTGAGAAACTTCTAAATAAGAAAGGAGCTCCCAGTGCAAAACCTGTCCTATTTCTATTCTCCAAGGGCAAAAGAGCTCACAGAGACCCAGGATTGTAAACCCTACGCTTGGTCGTTAGAACCTTTGATTGAAAACCCAACCCTCATAAGAATAAGGAGGAATCGGCTTCATAAGGAGGTAATAAGGAGGAATCAATCGGCATCTTTACCCTTGTTTATCAACACTTGGGGATTTATGCTGAGGAAATCAAGAGAAATGAGCAATCCCGCTCCAAAAGCCTATTTAGCGAGTCACTTTGCTTTGTCCCCCTCCCTTGGGTCTTTGGGATCCTCTTCCAAGAAAACTCTCTTTCCGAGTCACTTATAACCTATTTGTCTTAGAGAACGAGTAACTTATAACCTCTTTCCTTCGAGTCTTATGGCTTCCCTCTCCATCCGCAAAGTAAGTAAGAATCGTTGTTCCATTCCCTCAGCACCTACACCTATGTCAAGTCAAAGAGTCTCATTCTGTTGTTTCAAAACCACTCCAAATGGGCAGTTTGAGTTAGGATGAAATATGATGTTTTTGTGATTGTATTTTAGATCGGGATCTGGTAACAAGCCTTTCCAGAGAATCAATTAGAAAGAGTCCCTCTCCCAAACTTCTTAGTCTCGCATCTCCGTCCCTCTTCGCTACGCTCTCGATATAAATCCCTCTTCGCTATGCCCTGTATTAATTAAATATGGCCATTGGCATCCCTAGAGATCAATTCTTAGGTTGATTAGCTAAGTAAGGGTTTGGGCAAGATGCCGCTAGGGCTTGTACCAAGGTTCTAACGAAACAACCTAGGGCTTGTAAAGACCAAGTAGAGAGAAAGCCCCTTGTGGATTTACGGGGATTCACAAGTTTTCTTCTAATGGGTAGTTAGGAAACAACAGAATGTAGAATGTCATGTTTTGAAACAACTTTATGTCATGTCGCATTATGCAGTTTGTATGATTGGATCGATGCCCGGCAAGGTGGACTCTCTAAGCACAGGTAACTAGCCTTTCCGGTAGCTTTGTTTGCTCACCCGGGCAGAAGTCAAAAAACATAGAATAAGAAAGCTAGAATAAAGCCCCTCCAAATGGGGAGTTAGGAAAGACAGAAGCCTTTACTTAATTAAATAAGGGCTAAACCCTCTACCTATGAGGTAGAGCCAATTCTCTAGAAGAGGGATTTATATCTCGAGTGACTTAGTTCCGGGATGCCAGTTGCCTTTACAACATTAAATAAGGGTGACAACGAAGAGGTATTTATTAAAAGAGTAAAACGCTGAGGCAAGGCTATACAAGCCGGGATGCTAAACCATGTACTGCAGCCAAACTTACCCCCATCCAACCACCAAGAAAGTTTTTGACTAGCCAGGAACTCTAAACAACTCCCTTTTTAAGGGCCCTAAGGAATGCAAAAAGAAAGAAAAAAAGGCTCTTGCTACCGGATCCCGTTGAAGTTTACTTTTAGAGTTCGGTCTAACGCAACCCAACGAGTTCTTTCAAGTAGTCCCTTGCCCAGCTGGTTGAGGTACCATGCCTTCTCCTTGACAGATGGAGATTGATCTTTTTCTTTCTTCAGGTCCCACTCTGGTCTAAAAACCGATACGTATACTCTGTACAGAATTCTACCTTTAGTGTACAGACTGAGTACTAAGACGGATATATGATATATTGCATTCAAGACAGGAATGGTGGATACCTATTAATGGTATACCTTTACTGACTCCTACCCATACATATACCTTGAACAGACCTATGTGATAAGTCCTAAGCTTGTTGGGAAGCTTTGCTTCTATAATGCCGACTACATGGAAACAGATTCAGTTAAGGATAGGTGGAGGTGGATTCAATTTATTGCTGCCTGTTCGATCTTCCTTCCATGCCAATCCGATAGCTCTCATCGTAGGAGCCTTGATAAGATCTTAAGTGCCTAGTTGAGTAGCGAGCCTACTTACTTTTCCTTTCTTTCCAATCTTTTATTATCCATTAGTGGGTTCAATACTTTAGATATTCCAATAATAAAGGGAAATAACCTTTCCTTAATAGCTGTCTATTTGATATTGATGCTTTTAGGAAAGTATCTACTCGTTACGGAATCTTAGGTGTCAAAGTATGGATTTCGTATACAAAGAAAATACAAACAAAAAACGAATAAGTCTTCAAATACAAACAAAAAAGCAAAGATCATTCTCAAAGAACAAAGAAAAGGTAGGTCAATACTCTCCTACTTTTGCTTAGAAAAAGCAGTTAACCGGCTTCTCTTCTTTCGAATAAAGAAAGGAGGACAACTCGGTAAATGCAGCAGAGGAATTCGAAGATGATGCTTTGATCTGTTGTGTAGAGAGTCCGGTTGAATCATGGATCATGGTGCTTCTTTCCATACTACCCGATTTGTTAGTGAACTTCAGACCAGGTGTAGTTCATCTAGCTAATCTAATGATCAGACGGAAGAAATCGCGGGCATAGTCACATCTCAAAACTCCCATGGGTACAATTTGGACTAAAAGGATGTCAGGTATATCCCCAAAGAGAATGTTGATCTCGGTAAGTCAGTTAAACGGGATATCAGAAAGAAAACCTTTGAGAACGGCCAGTGTAAGGTATTAAAGGGGAATTTGGTTACTGCTCGTGGTTGGAAGAGAGGAACTTTGTACATGGCGGAGATGCCAGTGGAGGGAGTTCATGCAGTTACTGATGGGCCTGATCCTTCAACTCTATGGCACCAAAGGCTTGGGCATATGAGTGAGAAAGGAAAGAAGACAAGACCTAGGTAAATGAAACACTAGGGTTTTGTTTCCTAGGTGAGAACACACTAGGAATTTATTGCTCGACTGTAAGGAGAGGGAAGTTAGGGCTCGACTGTAAGGAGAGGGACACAGACCTAGGTATTTATTTTACTACATGCTCGACAGAGGTATGAAGATGCTCGACCTGCCAGGGAGAGGTATTTATTACTCAAACATAGTGCAGAGGTAGAGCTCATAAGAAGAAACATATCCAAGACTCAACTCAAATATATGGCACCTAGATAGAGAATGCTACCCAAAAAGGGAAGAATAGCTATCGTGAATTCTTCTTACTTACTTACGTTCGAGCTCGACTGGCAGGGCGAATGAAATGGATGCTAAATTCACCATTACAGATATTTTCAATAAGGCAATTGGAAAGGTTAACCCAAAGCACCGGTAGGAATCAACACAGAGGTCAATAGCAACTAGTTCTAGGGGAGGTCGGTCTTTCTAAAGAGGTAGAGAAAGAAATAGGAGAAAGAATTCAATGCATTGGTATAATTACGATTAAAGGTAGATGAGAGTAACAATGCTCAAAAGGGTACCCGAGATAGGAGAAAAAAGGACAGCCAAAGAGAAGATATACAATGGGTATACTAGGGTAGCTAAGTCTATCTATCTGCCTAGTCCTCAGCTCCTCAAAAGATGCCCGAAAGTTGCAAAGAAGAGAATCAGTCACTTCTTATTACTCTTCGCTCGAATAGAATACAACTAGCTTTCAAAAAGCCCCAGATCCGATATGCAGCATGTCCCATCCCAAGGTATTTCTCAGAAAGAGGGATTTCTTGCTCTATATAGCGGGACGAACGAAGTGAAGAGGGATGACGGAACGTAAATGAGCTTTCGCTTTCGGAAGTCTAGCTGAAGCGGGGTCTTCCTATTAGTGACCTCGGTTATCTATATGCAATTTGAGGTTATTTATATCTCGACTAAAAGGAAGAGGTTCGCAGGTGACCTTTATTTAATTAAGTAAGGGTGAAACGATCCGGTATTTCTTGCTCTGAAAGAGGTAGGAACTCGCTCGACTTACAGAATCCCTCTCCTAGCTACTAAATCGAGCAACTATGTCTATATGCTCGACTGTTAGCCTTAGGCGCATGAAAAATGACTCTTGAATGCCCGGGCACCTGAGTGAGTGACTTGGAAAAGAGCTGAAAGGTCTCTATCTCCAAGTAAGACAAGAGTAAGAATAAGAGGGTTGAATCCATAAAAACTCTAGTAAGGAAAGGGGATTCTCACCAAGGTTAGGTCCGGTACTACTGGGGCCGAAGCACATACCGGCTGCCGAAGCACATACCGTCCATTCCGGCCAGCCGACGAAGGTTACACATGACCGCATCAGGGTGAGAAAGAGGGTCCACTGGTGCTCGAGCAGCGGGAAATCCTTCTTAGGTCTCGCCCCTAAACTCTAAGAAAGGGGTAGGAGCTTTTGCTTTGTGATAGACTGCTGGTCCCACGCCCACGGGGAGGAATGCTAATGATACAGCTCTTCTACGGACAATTTGCTACTTCTTTATTAATCCAACCCTCTCCCTCTCCTGGCAAGTCGAGAAATAAATCCCTCTTCTAAGCACCCTTATTTAATGTTGTAAGGGCTTCTGTCTTTCCTCTTCACTTCGCCTTACAACATTAAATATGGCCCTTTGATTTCCTCTCCCTAACTTAGAGCTCCCTCTTCTAGAACTCTTTTGACTATGTCCCTCTTAGCTTTGCTCGACCCTGCGTCTATCAACTACAGTTAGTTACTTTGTTTTTCCCTCTTCGAAATATGCTCTTTTTCACTTTGTACCTAGGTCTCATTAATACAAACGCATACTACCTCCGGGAATAGCTGACTCGAGACACATCTAGTGACCTATAGCGAGGGGAACTAAGAGATCGTTATAGACTAAGCCACATGCAAATATTAGTCATGGGAAAAGAAAATCAATACCTTTGAGTCCAGTTGATCGAATGAGTCCAGTTGATCGAACGAAAAGCGCCTGTTTGTTTATCCAACTCATATGACCTATCCCTTGTATTCAGACTACGGTATGCTAACAAGGTATTCAGACTACGGTTACGGTATGCTAACAACCTTAAGGGTGAAATAAGACCATGGGACAACCTTACCTATGTATGCTTTCTTTCCATGGTCCTTAGGTCCCTTATAAATTAGGCGTAGTGCAGAGGATTTGATCTAGCGTGTTGTTAAACCTAGGCCCGAATGCTAACGTGTGGGGGATAGTAACACGGTTTTTCACAAGGAACATACTGGATTGGAGCTAGAGCAGAGAAGCAACACTAGCACTAGCCGCATCTAACCCAAGCTCTCTATGCTACACCTTCGGAACAACCTCAGAGAAGGGATAAAAACCTAGTGAACAGAGTGACCTAACCCTAAGAGAGGGAACGAAGAGACCTAAGTGCTCTATGCCATACTGTTCGGAGGGCGGGAAACGACCAAGCGAAGCAAAGATAAGATAACAAGACTCCTCTCTCGAGCGAAGCAAAGATAACAAGAATCAATCCTTAAGACAAGATGTATCACTCAAGACAAGGTGTTTGTTTTTCCTTACTTAAGATTACTTAAGACAAGATGTTTAAGACAAGATGACAAGATGTTTCACTCCTCTCTATTGTTTCACTCAATAAACTTGTTTTACTCCCGAGCAAAGATAACAGATATTAATTAGACGCGAAGCAAAGATAACTGATATTAGACCTCCCATGCCATATACCCTAGCCGCATCGATCGCTCCTCTCAGCTACAATGCTAGGAAAGCAACTAGCTACAAAGCAAGGAAGAAAACCAACCGATAGTTCCCTTCATTCCTACCCTACTACCTTGTTCCCCGATTCATCCTTCTGCCCTAAATACCTCTCCCTAACTAAGATAAGAGCATATAGAAAACCTATTCGTTGTCACTCGAGAAATGTTTACCTCTGGACTAGGGAACCTCTTTCTTCATAATAAATCCCTTTTCTGTCTTCCCTCTTTGCTAAATACCTTTCTGTCTTCCCTCTTTGCTAAATACCTTTTCTGTCTTCCCTCTATTAGAGCAATCAATCTGAGAAAGAAATCAGATAAATCCTACCCTCTTTCTTCACAATCCCTCTCCCATGCCATAGAGACTAGCCGCATCTAAGCTCTGTTGAGCTCTCTCAGCTACATTCTTAAAAGCAAAACAAAAGGAAATATGAAACAATAAAGAGCTAACGGGACTCTTAGGTTACTAGTAGCTCAACTCAGTTTGGGCTTTCCTACTAGCTCTAGTTAGTTGCTTCTTTCCTCATCCTAATCACAAAGACAAGGAACAACAACACAATAGAGCTATATAGATATTCGGCTATATAGATATTCGGCTATATAGATATTCGATAGACAGAAGAGCAGAGAAGACAAGGAACAAACAAAAGCAATCCTAAACACAAAGCGGCACCTGCCAGACAATGCCTTACCCTAACCCCAAAGCTACAAGCAGCAAAACAAGAGGAATAGAATAGACAAGAGGAATAGAATGGCTCGACTTAAGGAAGAGAAAGCGGTTAGAAGTGACTCTGATTTATTCATATCTGGAGGAATACAATACCCTTCCTACATATACCCTAGCCGCATCTAAGCTAACCTGAGCTCTCTATGCTACAACTACTCGGACATGAAAGGAACAATCACAGATAGAGATTGGAGTGACCGAGAGAAGGGACTGACTTTCTTTGTGCTTATAGAGAGAAGGGACTTAGTGCTTATTCCTATAAGGGACAAAGTGCTTATCGACTGACTTTCTTTGTGCTTATTTCTATAAGGGACTGACTGGCAACACCTCATTGAGATGAAACCCATCAAACCTACTACCCGGAAACCCTACAACCCGGAAACACGTACTTATGACCCCTCCCCGGAAACACAACACCAACACGTACTTTCCCTATTAACCCCGTGACACCCTAGTAACCCGGACACACAACAACACGTATACCCATCAGCACTAACCGACTACCCAGAAGCACTAACCGACTGCCCATCAACACTAACCTACTACCTAAAAACACTACTACCCTGCACCACAGGCACCACTTTTCCACTTATACCCAGCAACCAAGCTACCCAGCTACACTCCTGAAGAGATACTAATACTAGAGTACTCAAATAATGGATTGGTAAGATCTACTACTCCTGGGCTGGTGATGAAGAAGCTCTCTTTCCCGAAAATAGAGTTGAAGAAATGCTCCAGTCTATACCCTTCCATGGATTGCCAGAATGCTAACGTGTTGATAAACTAAACCTCTTCTAAGTCACTCTTTTCACTTCGTTCCTCTTTCTGGGAAAAGAGAAATAAATACCATGGACTGTAGCCCTTAGTTAATAAACCAGAAAAGGCAATAATGCACTTTTTCCCTATGGCCAGCTGGGAGTTCAAAGCAATATGCCGAGAAGTAGCAGATAATAGACGATTATTACTTAAGAGAAAACAAAAGAGAAAAAGACTATTGAATTCCTCGCTAGATAAGTAGCCACTTTCTCCATCTTGCGTAAAGAAGAACAAACCTCTTCGTTATACTCGAGCCCTTACTTAAATAGGGGTACCTTTTCTAGTAACTCTCTTTCCGAACAGGTATACTTTGATTTGAACCATCCAGTCGAGCTTAGGAAAACCTCATGTAGATCGAGTAAGGGATTGTATTTCCTCATTATCTGCCTTGAAGCTGCCTTGAAGGAGGAACTCTTATTGTAGGTAAGTAGGGATACTTCGGTACTCAATCCGTTGTTTTTGCTGACTTTAGCCCTATGCTAGATGCTGATTCTTAAACTCTCTTCTGGTATTCTTGATGGAACAACGATAACGATCTTACTTAGCTTAGCGGATGTAGTAGCTGGATAGGTCTAACGAACGAACCGAGGTTTAAAAACACTTGGGATTCTATTCTTTGAGCCCTACTCTTTGAGCCCTACTCTTTGGAACAACTAGCTTAGCTTATGAGGGTTTGCTTACTTACTCCAGTCACTCAGAAAGCGGGGATTCCACAACTAGCTTACGATCTTCAAGAGGGTATTATTGATGGAACAACTCGCTTGGGTAAGCGCTCGGGTGTCTGTCTGAAAGCTCTCGGGTAAACAAAGCGCTCTTCTTAGCTTAGAAAGAGGGAAGGTTTCGTGAGACTCTGAAAGAGGCAATTCGGTCGGTATCCATTTCCCTTTATCGGTATCAATTTCCCTTTAATTGCTCCGCCTATAGCCCCTCTCACCACTTTTTTCCAAACGAATCAGAGCCAATCCGAATTGATCTTGTAAGAGATCCGCTACAGAACGAATACGTTTCTTTTTCAAATGATGAATATCGTCAAGTGTACCCGGAATTCCAATCAAATGATCTGTGGCTGCCGGTAACAAAAATGTCTTATTCTGGCTGGGCTTATTCTGGCTGGGATATATCAAGATTCAGTCTCCGGTTCATATTTCTGAGACCAATCCTTCCTATTCCTAATTCACACCTTTGTCGAAAGAATTGATTTTGTAATTCATAAGGAATCAGAATAAACCGGATCTCCATCTACACAAACTGTTGATATCCGGCATTTGACCCCATTTATTCCTTCTCCAAAAAGCCAAGACAAATCATCAGCCAAGACAATATCAGGGTAGCTTCTCTAGAATTGATCAACGATTCGAAGCCATAGCCGATGATAGAACTAGAATAGATATTGCCGATGATGGAACTAGAATAGGTATTGCCGATGATAGAACTAGAATAGATATTTTCTGTTTCCTACTTACGCGAGCCCATATACGTGCTTTTCTATCAACCTCCCCAATCTGATATTATGGTGCCGGTATAGACCCCCTGTCCAAATGGTGCCGGTATAGTATTATGGTGCCGGTATAGTAGTATAGACCCCCGTACTGTCCAAATGGTGCCGGTATAGACCCAAAATCCAATTCTGATCGGTAATAGATACCCTACCTTTGATTTGATTGACTACCATTCTGTATATTCCATTGACTATTCCAATTCCCATGAATGAAAGGATCCAAACCAAGGAGAATCCAGTTCTTTCCTTATAGACCAACTAGTTATAGACCTTATAGAAAGATTGTCTGTTTTTTCGTATAATACCCCTTCCTTTTCCAAATCAAACCCGCCATATAATGCAGAAGAATAGCCATATAATGCAGAAGAATAGGTGAGGGATGAATATACGGCATCTCGTTCTTTTATCAACGGTTCGACCCATTTCTATGTTTCCGCAAATAATCGAAAGTGTACGTCTTTTTCTACGTCTTCGTCTTTTTCTAAGTCTGAATTTACAGTTTTTTCTAATAAGTATTCATCTACTGCAGCTAGAAAATCTTCTATATCTGGAAAATCTGCAATATCTAGCAAATCTTCTATATCTATCAAATCTCTTATTCAACCTTCCACCCTTGTTAGAAATCTCTTAAGCCCTTGGTCTTTTTAGCCCCTTTAGCATGAAGCCCTTGGAAACTTCGAATTCTCTTAAGCCCTGATCTTAGAACCTACAGAATCCTTCCAATTGTATCTCATTAAGCCCAGGTATTGCAGCCATTCCTATCGCCAAGCATTCATAATTCCCCGTATTATCCAAGCCATTTATGACTCATTCTGCATCGAATCATATGGATCGATCTAGCTTCCATTTCGATTCTGTTTACTAAATCACATGAAATTGGAACCAATCGCCTAGTTCACAATCGCCCACATGTTAAAATACGTAGGGACAAGAGCATTTTATACTCAAATTGGAATGGACAGATACGAACGGAAAGGAATTGATAGAAAGGAATTGATAAAAGACACTTAGATTAGATAGACCAATGGAGCTTTTTTGTATAGAATAGAAAAGTAACACTAATATTCGACACTGCAACTAGGGAATAGAACAAGCAAATGATTCTATAGAATATCCAATCCCGTGGGATACCAGAAAAAGAAGAAATCCCGAACAGATTCAATCGGGATTTATTACAGTAGTTGATAAACTGCTGGTGCAACGGTCCCTTACAACATTAAATAAGGGTGCTTAGAAGAGGGATGCCAGTGACTTACGTTGATAGACTGCAGGTATTTATTTCTCTTTTCTATAAAAGAGGTCCAAGGGTCTAACAGAATCCCCTTAGTTGTAATACCTTGGTTACTCGACAGACTATATAAGATAGGGTGAGTTGGAGCAGCCGTTAGGAGAAAAGAAAGAGATGGAGGAGCTCATCAGTGGTTTAGCGGGTTTCAAGTGACACAGTTTATCCCATCTTCCTTCTAGTAAGGAAAAGGTTCTGTCTTTCTTGTGGATTGGTTTCTTGTCTCTCCCTCGGGATTGTATTTATGCCCGGGCACAACACCGCTTACAATCACTAGTGAAAGAGTTCTATTTGACTCATCGGTAATGACAGCTGAACTATGTAGGCTATCAGTAAACCTAGGCAACACTTGGGCTTTCGCTTTCGGCAACACTTGGTTCGCAGACCAAGCAAACGCAACTAAGGATTGGATAGGAGTACTAAGAAAGCCATTCTCTTAGGTACGGAGTACTAAGTAAGAAAGGACTTAGGTTTCTTGTCTCTTGGATTGTTTGTATGCCCGGGAATAGCTCCTAACTTCTTAATTGGTTCTGTCTTTGTAAGTATTCGAACCGACGGAATGAATAGAAATAATACTTTACAGAAATAAGACTTGACTTTGGTCTAACTTTCCTTTGTTTTTATCAATTAGCTTCTATAGGAATAAACTACAAATAAACGGAGATTCTAAAGAAATAAACGGAGCAATAAAAAGCAAAGATTGTTTACAATTACGATGCGGAGGGAAGAAAGGCTCTTTTAGATAAAAGAGGGAAGAAAGGCTCTTTTAGATAAAAGAGGGAAGAAAGGCTCTTTTAGATAAAAGAGGGAAGAA
>JAYMTP010002620.1:0-19152 GCA_036897365.1 Geranium brycei
AATCTTTCTTCAAAGTCGTTGATCTTTCGATTCTCTTCGATTTGATATATTATGAGCCCGAAATGGAGCTCGTATGAGAAAGTTATGTCATTTGAAAGTTTCAATAATTTTTTTAAATACAAGGGCATTTTCGTCATTTTCAAAAAAAAAAGTTAACATAATTTTTTTTTAAAGTTAACAGAGTTGGGCTAAATGAGACTTTAGTAAACTTAGGAGGGCTCACAATTAGCATTTATATTTCGGAGGAGGTAAGTAAGACTTCTGGAAACCTATAGGTATTTATGTGAAATTTTTCCTTGTTGAAAATACTTTATACTTTTTCTTTTCTCTATTTTTTGCATTTTGCTATAGTTGGAAGATGGATGATTAGAAATAAATTCAATTAAGGTGCAAGTTAATTTTTTATATATAATAAGATCGTCTTTTTGCTGATAAAATAAACGTTACTCAATTTCTTTTAGTCCCTCAACTCGTAGTATATTGAAGTTTTAAATTCTCTTTTTATTGTATTGAGATATGTCATATCCGATGCATAATAAGTAGTCTTATAGACATGGGCTTATGTGACTTGATGACTTATGTTCAGCTTCTCCATGCCTAATAAATTGTAAATGTAGAGTCCAAATCTTCATATCAGTTCAAATTTTATAAACCGGACCACTTATTATAGTTTGAATATTTCTGTAACCTAAAATCGTCCATGGTCATAATTTTTTGAGCCTTCTATAATTGTTCGAGATTAAGTTGAAATTTTAATTAGGGGTGAGCACTTTAGACTCAAAACCGATCCCTAATCGAGGTCTAAGCCGAATCAGGATCGAAAAATTGAGACGGTGGGTAATGAGTCGGATTCAGTTATGAATTTATAGAACCTTGTAATTTCGGTCATGGTCTGGTTCATACAATACAAAATCGTTGGTTAACTATATCATGCTTCGCGTTGCTCATTTTGCAAATTTTATATTTCGACTGAGTTGTAATAATTAAATGATAATATTTATTTTTCGTTACATTTTTTCTAATTTGCAAATATATATTTTTTGGTTATAAACAGGGTTTAACTTTGTCCAATTGGCCTCGTAAATCGAGCATCGTAGACAATATGGAGAAGAATAGAGGATATGAATATGAACCGCCAATAAACATGAATTCAATATTGAATGCTAATCGGTCCAAACTAATAGGACCGGAACCAAACCGAAAAAAAATCACTCAAAATCAAACCATCTCTCACATGATGATTATAGGTTTGGTTCCTAGATATTGAGAACTCAAAGGTTCGGTTTTGACCGGCTTGGTTCTAGTCCGAGACTGTGCCCACCCTAGCTTAAATGACCCAACCAAAAGTACTTTATATTCTAACTAATTTAATTTTTAACCCGAATTAAGATTTTGATAGAAGCTTAATTTAGAAAATAATAATTAGTGATTTCTTAAAGTCAGTCTAATTCACCTATAAATCATATGAATTACAGTTAAACTAATTCAAGTTTATAAATTATAATGGACCTTACTCAACCATAACTCATTACCAAATACCAATCAAAGAAAAAACATTTACTGTTACTTCACTTTTAATTCTCTATTTCTTAGTCTTCTTTGCAAGAGTTGTTAATTTTTTATTTTCTTTTTCATTTCTGTGATCACCAATCCAAAAACCCTAGGAATAAATTCCTCTTCTTTACGACAGTTGGGCATCAATTTGTTTTTGAGATTTTGTTTCTCTCTCTAGAAACAAATTCATCTCTCTCTCTCTCTGCCATTTCTGGGCACCATTTCCAAATGGGTTCCTTCTGATTTTCTCTTTCACCAATAAAGATCCCAAATTGGGATTTGAGGAATCAGTGTACAGCTGTTTCTCCTTCGTTTTCGATTTGTGTCTGGTTTTTGTGTTATTGGGTTTTTGATTTCCATGGCTGCTGCTACTGAGATTCCCAGTGAGACAGTGGCTGTTAAGAGCATGGACGATTCGAAACCGAAGGTTCAATCGGAATCGGAATCTGAATTCAGCGTTCAGAAGCTGGTTGACATGTTCACTAAGCTCAATCCTTCGGCTAAGGAGTTTTTTCCCTCTTCCTATGCTAAGAAGCTTGATAATTTCCAGAACAGCAATGAGATTGTGGTCAACAATCGGAGGGTACTGATAATCTTCATCTTGATCTCAATTGTTGGTTTTTCTGTTAGATTTTGTTTTGGGGATGATTCTCTCAATTTGGTTGGTGGGTTTGGTTTGTAGGGTGTGCAAAGTTTTCACCTTTTGCAATATGATCTGTGTGTGAATTGGGGTTTTGGATTTTATGCTTTGAATTGAGTACTGGGTTTGATGTAGCTCAGGGATTGGAAATTCCGGTTTTCTGGGATTTGTTGTATCATGTTTGGTCCTAGTTTTGGAGTGATTTGAAATTATGTGAAAAGGGTTCGTTTTTGAATTGGGTTTAATGTAGCTTAGTGATTGGGAATTCCGATTTTCTGGGATTTGTTGTATCATGTTTGTTCCTAGTTTTGGCTTGATCTGAATTATGTGAAAAGGGTTTGTTTTTTAATTGGGTTTTCATTTTAAGTGAGTAAGGTATTACTAGATTCTCTCTTGTCCCGATTGAACTTTGAGGGATATTACACATTTTTGTCAGTCGTGTTCTAGACAGATGTTGAGCTGAGCAGGTGTTTGATGCAAAACCAGAGGTATTTTTTTCTATACTTCAGAATTCGAAAGTCTACCATTTTTTTCAGTTTATGTGGGTAACTTATTGGTTGGAATTGAAATGAGTGGACTTTTGGGGATTTAGAATTTGTAGAAGTTTCTGACATGCATTAACATTTTACAATGCATCTGTTTTTCATTTGGCATGTTTGCTTATTGTTTGCTATTTCTTTAACCAGAGGAGAAATAACTTTAACCAGGCAAAGAGGAGGCTGAACGGAAGAAGTTTTAGGGCTCAACGAGAAGATAGTGTTAGGCGAACTGTATATGTTTCTGATATCGATCAAAATGTAAGTACATATATGCTGGGGAGTTTTTTGTCATCTCAATGCATACAGTTCATTTGCAATATTGAGTTCGTCTTGTTTGCCTATTGTATACACTTGTGATCAAACTTGTTTCCTTCTTTGTGTTAGATCACCGAAGAGCAGCTTGCTGCCTTGTTTAGCGGCTGTGGACAAGTAAGTTATAGTGCTCTATTTCTACCTCTTTATCCATAATGTTAGTTTCTCGGAAAATTTTATTTTTT
Source organism: Geranium brycei (assembly GCA_036897365.1). Lineage (NCBI taxonomy): Eukaryota > Viridiplantae > Streptophyta > Magnoliopsida > Geraniales > Geraniaceae > Geranium > Geranium brycei. The sequence continues at coordinate 3,231 of JAYMTP010002620.1, forward strand.
TTCACTTCATATTAGTTTGTTAGCTCAGCTGTTTCAGCATGCTCTTTACGAGAAACTTGTATGTGCTCGCTGTTTTTTTCCTTTATTGATTTGAATTTCTCAGTGCATACACTACTATGTTTTGGCAGTTCACAATTCTTTCATCACTGTCTTGCTACGTTTATGTGCAACTTATGCTTTCTTGAGTGATCATGCCTTTTTATCTCTGGAATAAAAATGTGCATTTGTGGTAGCCTTTTGAATTTCTGTGTTTCCTTTTCAGCTGCACAAATTTATTTGGTTATTTGGTTTTGTTTAATAGTTTTTATGATGGTTTAAGTATGATTTGTCAGTAGAGTTGGCTTAAGTATGATTCTATATCAGAACATTTGTGAAATTTAGCATGGAGTTTCTTCCATCTGTTTATGGCACTATTTTATTTTTGAAGTTGATAATTTCCTTATAAATTATCATAGTAGAAAACTATATGAGTTGAAAAGTTGATTTACATGAACGTCCATAGAGATAAGGGCGTTGCTTGCTTTTGCGGAGAGGCTATTTCTAGACTTGAACCTGTGATCTCCGAGGTCACGAGATTTACTTCTTCTGTAGAAACAGGGAATATGTATTTCATAATTTCACCGTCATTTCCTCATAGTTCACAGCATGATTATTTACCTATATTATTATTAAAAGATTGATGGGTTTCATCACTTGATTGTATAGTATTCTCTTCAACCGAGAAAACAAACCTATAACTTCAAAGTTTCTCCTGTTTTTCATTATAGTACTTTCTACTCATTTCCAACATCGGTACATGCATAAACATAATTTTGCTCGAATAATCATATCATTTGCTTGTGTATCATAAAATCTCACACGACGTGTCTTTCTTATAGGTCGTTGATTGCCGAGTGTGTGGCGATCCACATTCAGTCCTTCGGTTTGCATTCGTTGAGTTTGCTGATGAATGTAAGTTAAATAAACAATTATTTTTTCAAAACAAACAAATAGAAAGTTGCTCATATCTAATAAGCGTCGTGGGATTGTGTCAACAGACGGTGCCCGGACTGCTCTAGCCCTTGGCGGGACAATGCTCGGATATTATCCGGTCCGAGTCTTACCTTCAAAAACTGCCATCCTTCCTGTGAACCCTACATTTCTCCCTAGGGTATGATTAATATCTATCTTATGCTTTGTTTTCTAGACTTTTCGAGATCAACCCTCCATGGAAGCTTTTGCTCTATGTTTTCTGACGGTTTTAGCTAAATGCAGTCGGATGATGAACGGGAAATGTGTAGCAGGACAGTCTATTGTACTAATATTGATAATTATGTACGTCTTTCTCTTTCTCATGACACCTTTTTTTTGCCTATTATTACATGCAATGTTCTCAAAATCCCCGACTAATCATAATTGTCCCCAGAGGTCATATCTGCCTGACTAGCGCCTAGCGTTTTTTAGGACACTGATTATAAAATTAAAAATGTGGACAAGCCATTAGGATTCGAACCTCAGGCCTCTTAGGAGATAAGAGACCCATTTGAACATTCAGCCAACCCTAATGGGCCTTAGGCCACTTATTGGGCTTACATGTTTTCATACTGGTATTCTTCATTAATATCTGACCTGGTCAGTTATTTCTCTCGTGTTGTTTCTGCAGATTGCCGAGGCTGAACTCAAGAATTTCTTTGAATCTGCTTGTGGCGAGGTAATGAATGGCAAAGTTGAAATATAATTACATTTCCCGAGTGGGTTTTGAGTTTTGATGGCTTGTATGATTCGTGATATGCATAGGTCACCAGCTTGAGGCTTTTGGGGGATCAGGTGCATTCAACTCGTATAGCTTTCGTTGAATTCGCTCTGGTGAGTCCATGGTTGCTTGCATACACATTAACTAGCTGATTTCTTGTTGTTTTCGTTGAATTTCAATGCTTGAACTCTTATCATTTCCCGAGCAGGCGGAGAGTGCCATCATTGCACTGAGTTGCAGTGGGATGGTGCTCGGGAGCCAACCCATAAGGTGACATTTCCCACGTTCTTTTTCTTAATTCTTTTGCGATTCTTTTTCTTAACCGTCTTTTGATTTGCAGGGTGAGTCCTTCCAAGACGCCCGTGAGGCCTCGGGTCAGTCAGCCACCAACACATTGACTACTCGAATCGAAAGATTTCAGCTCACATTGAGGGAACGAGGGTCAGAAGATCCGTCACTGAACTTTTAGGCATCAGAGAAAGCTTTCGTTGGCTCGAGAGGGCGGCAGAGCCTTCATTTTCGTCGTCTCTTACGTGGAAATAGTAATTTTTTATTTTGATCCTGTTTCAGTTGAAGGTTTTACAGGACAGTCTTGATCTTGAGAATTTGTAATTTGTTATGGTTTCTATATCAGCATGATTAGAGTTTTAGGTGACTTGTGGAACAAGCAAAACGTGCACAACATTTTGTTGATGCCAAAGATATTATTATATAAGTCATGTTTAAAAGATGATTATTATAAGCCTCTTGAGTTTTTAGACTCATTGAATTTTAACATGACATCAGATTTTTCTTACCTGTTCACGGGTTGCCAAAAAAATAATTGAACTAATCTGAAACACAATCAAATTAAATAGAACTAATTTGGTTCGATTTAAAATTGAATCAAAACTCTATACATTATAGCATTTTTACTAATTGAGCTTAAAAATATTGGTCCGATAAAAATAAGTCAAAACATGTGCAAAATGTGATTCGATAAGTCAAGTAATAACTTAAAATGGTCTACAATGTGAGAATTTCATAAAATTTGTTCATAAAAAACTTATTACTTTGGTGGTGTTACCAATAATTGAATTCAGTTAATTTTATAAGTAGGTTGAGATTTTCATATTTTACTTAAATGAATGAAATTAATAATTGAGGGTGACAAAAGCGTCGAGTTTGATTCTTAAGAGAAACCAGAGGATGCAAATTATTAATAATTATAAATTATTGTTCAGTCATGCGATCTCAAATTGAATATTTGAGTTTGTGTGCTCGTAATTTGGTGAGAAGTGAGAAGAAATATGAAACGGTGTAACTTTACTGATAATTTTGTTCCGATTGAGATTTATTTGATCGTGTTTAATAACCTTGAACTATAACAAAATTAAATTAATGATTAAAGTGTTAGAATGGTTCAATATTTTGTCATATGCACCAAATACATATAGGCTAAAGTCAAAATGGTGGAAGAAAAACTCAGTCAAGTAAACTGATTTCGGTAATATCTATGTTTCTAGATCATCAATCGTAGTTACTTGTTTAACTACAATTGTCCAATGAGTAAATAAACGTGCACAATTTGTATCTTGTTGGGTACGTTTCATTAATTGTTGCTCTGACGATTTCTGATGTTTTAAACTAATATTTAGTTCATAACATAATTATAGTTTATGCACCAAACATTTTTTCATCGTAATATTTACTTGATCAAAGATATAATTTCGAATGATGTTGAAACTTATGTCAAGTCTTTGTAGTCAGTCAAATATTGTATTAAAGTTTGGCATTTAATTAATATAAATGTATAAATTGATTGGACCCAATTTTTTAAATCTTATCTACACAACTTAGTCAATATTAGATTTTATTTCTAGAACCGACTCCTTATTTAATACATATTAATATGTTGATGACGCATAGTTTGAAAATTTGGTGCACGTCAATATATTATTATTTTTCTTTTGTTTATTTCATATTTCACTCGACCCATTCTTATATAAAATTAGAGTTGATTTCATCTAGAGTAAATTATGAATCTAACTTGACATCTAAATGATAAAACATAACATCTTATAAGTTGGAAATTATAATACTCTAATATGTAAAAAGTTATATTACACTCAAAACTATATATTAGTTGTCTTTCGAATTAATTAATTAATTATATATATATATTATTTAATAAAAACTACTTAATTGCTTTTGACACTAATCTCATGGAGTTAAGCAATCTCCAGGGATGTTGTAAAATTCCCAATTAATTTTTTTATTAATCTTCGAAATTCTTATAAGGTCCTCTACGAATGATTAGCAGGTTTTTCATAATACCGATCTTTAATAATTGATCTTAAAATCTGAATACATGATAGACTGAGTAAAATGGATCAATAAATTTTAAAATCGTAGATGATTCAAACCATGTGTTTGAATCGGTAAATACGTACTCATCTATTTATAATGAGCTAGATAGTTGTGGAATCACGTACATTTTGAATTAAACTATAAATAAATTATCTCTATGAATAGATCAGACCAAACATGCAAATAAATTATCCCTGTAAATATATCAAACCATATATAATGCAAATGCGTCGAAACCTTAAAACCCGAAAATGAAACTATGATAATATATATGTTAGGGTTTGTTAATTTCATGGTTACGTGCATCATATGCATGTGACTATGATTAGTTCATGCATCTTCCAAGATACGAACATGCACCTTCTTGTCACGTGCCACAAGCGTGTGTATGGCCACTTCTTCAATAACGTGGCTTTGACCAAATCCAATACACACAACTTTTATATAGATTTCAACAAAAATATTCAAAATATCACTCACACAACGGTCAACTTTTCTCATCTCTCTCCCATTCCGTACAAGCTTCGATTACGTAGCTACCCCAACTTGCTCTCTAACTCCTTTATATACAATCCTCTCAAAAGTTCAAGTGATTAATCAATTGTTATTATATATTATGTCGGGTGGCGTGAGAGCTTCGGTGAAGGTTGTGATAATCAGCACACACTTTGTGGAGACGGACGCCCGGAGCTTCAAGTCCGTCGTCCAAGAGCTCACCGGAAAGAACTCCACCGTGGCGGAGGTTAATAATGCGCCGCCGGCGACCCAAAAGAGGGTCGCCGGCGGCGGCGGGTTTGACCGGAAAGCTAGTTGTTTGTTGAGAGACTTGTCGTTCAAGGAGCTCGAGAGGTTGATATCGGAGATGCCGCCGGTGGACGAGCTCTACCGGTTATTTGCTGATTAATTTTGTTTACGTATATTATGTGTGTATATATGTATATTTGCTATTGTTTTTGATGTATTTAATTCATTTTTTTATAATAAGATATAGAGCTCTTTGTATATGAGTGGTTTGTGATTTTTTGGTTATTATATGAATAAAACAAATTTCTTATTTTTGACTATTGTTGCTATCATAGCCAATGATTTTTGCATTATTTTTGCAATAAAGGTTTGGTGAGTGATTGGGAAAATAATATTTTTGAAAAATAAATTTATAAGAATAGTATAAGAAGTCTAAATAGAGACACGGTTTATTTGGGCCTTTTACCCCTCAAAATGTAACAATTTTGTGCCTTAAGTATAGATAGTTAGAGATGCATTCCAGTATCAACGAAGTATAAATACGAACCATCTGAACTTTATGGGAGTCGTTTATCTGAAGAGATTTATACCAGCACGCGACACGCGACAACAAATTTATACCACGATCATTTCCATGTTTCTATCGAATCTATCTGTTCTTACAGTTCACACTCACTTTCTACCAGTTCGGACGGGTCGTACTTTCTACCCAGTTCGCATACGGTTTCACCTCATAGTATTATATATGGTATAAATTATGAGTTATGATTCGCTTAATAATTTAAATTTTTAAAAAATCAGAAGTGACCAGTCAATTTTAATTTGAGTTATCAAACTCAAGAATAAACAAACTCAAATCGATCTTACAAAACTTTTTATCGATTTTCTCAACCGTAAATTAGTTTTAAATACTCTACTGATGCATTTAAGTTATGTTTTATGATGCTAGTTTTTATTCATATGCGTTCTTTTTTATTAGTTTTAGACTTTCAGTAAGTAAATAATTAGTATTAGACTTATAATATTTTAGCTTTAAACTAAGACAAATGATTATAAAAATAATATTTGGTAGGCCGGTTCAAATCAAAGTATGACATATTGTACTCAATAAGTTGAATTTCTGGGGAGCAATAGGAGTAAATAGAGAGTGATTTTATGTGGAGTTTCTATTTGTGAAGCTTGTGTTGGTTGGGGAGTAGTTGGGAGAGACATATAATACAGCATGTTTGAATCAATAGACATAAATATCACATGTGCCATGTCTCTTGTTTACTAAGAAAGCTCAGCTACTACTCCTCTGGTTTCACATGTTTTGTCCTCGACCAAACCAATCATGAACTTATCTATTTCCAATTTATTTATTTTGAATCGAGCTGAGTGTTAATAAACTTAGATTTGATTCAATTGAGATTGTAAATATCTGTACAATAATAATTTTACATTAATTTATGAACCCCATTGTCGTAATAATGTAGCCTAATAGTTTGTGTCCATTTTTTGTGTGGAAGTGAGTAAAGTAAACTATTAAATTCACATTGGTGCCATTTGAGAAAGGTTTAATTAGTTTGGTCATTTTCATGACTTCATGGGACATCAACATCACCTCATTAATTAGGACTATTTGCTTTTTATGGGTGATGACCAACTAGGGCTGGCTAGTTGTTTCCAATGATTTAATATAGCAACTATAAGATTTGGATTTGATCAACATCCTATATTATTAATTGAGCATCCTATAAAATATCAATAATGTAGTATTTTATGAATACTTCAATTTTGTAAATGATCATTTTGAGCAAATGGTGTGAAATTTTATATCATTCAAAAGAAATGTTTTTGGATATTTTGAGATCATGTCAAGCATTTTATGAGATTTAAATAACCATAATATATATTTTAAACAATTTTATGGAGCATAGTATCATATCAATAAATGTGAAGTGGTGAAATATTTGATAATGCTAATAGAAATTATATTAAATAGCAATTATAGCATATCTTGAAATCAAAATTCAAATTCAAAAACCTTCTTGCATTAAGAACATTGCTTCTAATGACATTTATATTAGTATATTAGTATTGGGCTCAACAAAGCAGAGGCAATAAGCAAGAGAAAGTGAATTTGGGAGTAGAAAAAAGGTTTGAAGATTTGAAAAGAGACAAAGAGACAAGAGTCAATGTAGTAAATTTACAACATAAGATATGCAGGTTTGATTTCCCAAGATCTTTCATGTCCTCATATCATTATTTATGAAATTACCCTTTTGTCCTCTTCCTCTCCACTCCTCTAAAGGGCCAGAGCTCAGCTCCACTATCATACTCATCACACCAGCTTTAATTCAAACTCCAAACCTCTCTTTCTCTCTCTAGACCCATCTTGATTTTCTCTCTCTGGTCCTCATGGGTTTTGATTTTCAATCCTTAAGCTTCAAAAAGTTCTGTCCTTTTGTGCTTGAATGATGGGTATGGAGGCTCTCATTGAAATTTTCACACTTAAATTTTCTCTAGGCTGATTGGTTTGGTGTTGCTGTCTTCTGGGTTTCTTGACACAAGGTCAGATTCAATTTCTTTTGTTTTTTTCCTATTAAAGTTTTGTTTTTTATCTGTTTGGTTGCCAAGAAAGTGGTGGAAAATGGTCTCATTACTCTCCACAACATGAAGAGGTGGTTTTTTTTACCCATTTGGGTTTCCACATATTTGATAGCCAATGAATAAATTTGAAGCTTTTCATGACTACACCAAACTCTCCCAAGAATAAAAAATCCCCATTTCCAGCATTTTCTCAGCAACCAAACACCTGGGGCTTGAGGGTCCAATTTTATTTTATTTCTTAGTTCACAATCTGTTTTTATTGTCACTTTTAGGTACATTTGTATGTTTGTTTGTTTGTTTGTGATATGGTCAAATTTAAAGCTTGTGTTGTTATGTATTATGTCTAAATTGTCTCTACCTTACAGATCTTGCTCTGCACAATTTTAGCTGTTTGTGTGATTCAAATTTTGAATTCATGGTCTGCAAATTGTACTAACGAACACATATAAACAACATAATATATATATATATATATATATCACTTGTACTCTAAACAATTCAGACTCCATTATTTTGCATTTTGGGTAGTTTTTGTTATAAATGTGACATTCTTATGAAGCTAGAGAGATCTTGAGCATGATCACTCACTCTAAGTATTGATTGTTCAAAGGTTTTAGACTATAGAACACTTTTAGCATTCATAGAATATTTTTCTGTATTTAAGCCTGAAAGATTTTAAATTTGTTTGGTGCAGTTTATGGATTATTCATGCTTTTAGTGAAGTGTGTGCCCATTTTTTTAAGAAAATGTTTGAGAAAATTGCTTTTGCACTGTCTTAGAACAATAAGCACATGGAGTTTGGACAATTACTTACACATATATGTATATAAGATTGTTTTATGTGTTTTTGTATATTCATTCCAAGTTTAGTTATGTTCTTGTATTAGCCATAACTTGTTTTCAGCTTCCATTTTGCAGATAGTGAAGTTTTGACTTTGGAGTCGTTTTGAGTCAATATTCTACTAGTTAATCAAATGCCGAGATCAAGGTTGGTTGTTGAGATTGAACATTTTTCTCTAAATTAGATCCGGTTTTCAGATCTATGTTTTATGCGATTTCTTGACTTGTTAAGCATTGGTAGGGACGCATTCTTGAAATGAGTTTGTAGTTATAATTATTTATATATCTGTATATATGTATTTGGTGATTAGGGGTTTGGAAGCGCCTCAGAGGCAGTCTCCTAGGGGCGTTCTGCAGCTGAGGACATTGAGCTCCGACTCTGACCAATCGCATCAGCGAGCTATCCCTGACCGGAGTCCCAAGACAGTGAACCGTTGCTCCCCGAGAAGCGTTCAGTCGGATTCTCCTAAACAAAAGAAGCTAGGCCCCCGCATTGCAGATTTGGAGTCTCAGCTCGGGCAAGCGCAGGACGAGCTGAAGAACCTCAAAGACCAGCTGAGATCGGCCAAAGCTGCAGAGAAGGAAACACAAGAGGAAATGGAGGAGGAAACCAAAAAACTGACTGATTCAAGCAGCAAGAACCAGCAAGAAACCAAATTCTTTGAGGTCCAGGTAGAAAATGTTGCACTGGAGGCGGAGAAACCTTTTCTTGAAGAAATAGCTTTGCTTAAATCTGAATTACACGCCAAAGAAGAGGCGTTGGGGCTATTAGGCAAAGAAAACGAGGATCTGAAGAACCAATTGGAGGAAGCGGGTTTTAATTTATCCTCAGCAAAGAGCAAAGGCGAGGAAATGGCATCGAGAGCGAAGGAACTCGGGGAAGAGCTCGAGGCGAGCAAAGAAAGCGCGTTCCAGTTGCGAGAAATGGTGACATCCCTGGAAGCAGCGAAGCAGGCATTGGAGGTGGAGATGAAGAAGCTAAGGGTGCAGACTGAGCAATGGAGGAAGGCGGCGGATGCAGCAGCAGCTGTTCTCGCAGGTGGCCTGGATACTAACATGGACAAGCATTTCGGAGGGTATAATGGTTTTGTGGGATCTCCGGGGATGGCGGAGGATTCAGATGATGGTTTCGGGAGTGAGAAGCGAAAGGGCTCGCGATCAAGGATGTTCGGGGACCTGTGGAGGAAAAAGAGTCAGAAATAAAGTCCTTGATACCATGTAAGTATTTTTCTGAATGTTTGTTTCACATTTTGGTATTGGGCATTGACTTCATGCCCTTAAGAACATTGTGGCCATAGTGTTCTTATGAGTAGTTGGTGTTTTGCATTATATGCTGAATGAACCAAAATGTTCTTGGGATGATCTTGTTTTGGTTTTGGCTGTCTCTGCCAAATATCCCAATCCTTGATGCTTGTTGTGTCCAATGTTTAAGGAAATGATACTGAATGCCTAGTTTGTTCTATAGTTGAAAACAAAACAATATTGGTTCTTATTGAAGTTTAATTGGTGTTCTAAAAAAAACACCATGGGCTAGTGAGTAGAGATGGACTTTTGGGTACTAATTCGAAAATAACTCAGATTGAAGGATTAATTGAGAACTATAAAAGATTAATTGTGAACTAATCAAAGATTAATCTGATAAGTCGGAAATACTTAGAACACTGAGTTTAATACACAGTTTAGTTTAGTTTTGGACACGTGCACAGGCGGAGGTTTTGTGATCTCGTCTCCACTATGATCAGATAGAGAATATTGAATTTTTGTCGAATTTGGGGTATTTTGTTTCTCTACAAAACTAACAGCCGATAAGGGTTTTGTAATTTCAATCCCATTTCGATAAGATTTTTGTTGGGTTTAGGGATGACAAAAATACTCAGATCCGACAAGGATCCAGTGTCCCGAAAAATGTGACGAGAATCAATGAATCTTATAGAGGCAAAAGTACACCAACCCAAAAGAGATTTGTTGTCTCTGGTCCTATGAGGGTAGAAAACGAGGATCGCTGAATCCCTCTCCGATCCCACCCTAATTAGGTTTGCGGTGTCTTCCCATAGTTAGTACAACTTAATGTATGTCAACATCTAAAAATGTCAAATTGGTATATAAACGTAATGATATTAGCACAATAACACCGTCCAGACAGTGTTCATAATAAGTTTTGCATCAAACTATTAAATCTCTTTCAGATGAGTCTGATCCATCTAAAATATCAGAATGGACAGATGAAACCCTCAAAATGACTAAATCCATTTTTTATGATTAATTTCAACCGGTGACAAGATCCATATTTTTTCCGAAACTAAATTTAAGTACATCCAAAACCCAAATTCCCAATGTGATCCAAACCCAAAAGAAACCTACACATCCAAACCTTTCCCCTCCAACTTTCTTGTTTCTTCCCCTTTCTTCATCTTCACTTCTTCCAATAGCTTCAACAAACCTCGGAGAGCAACGTCAGGGTCCTCGCTCTTCATGAACTCCTCCGCGACCTGGGCGGGGGTGACCTCGGTCTCCCTGAGCAGCGCCTCTACCTCCTCGTACAGGGGGTGGCCCTCCGAGGTGCCCAGGTAGTTGGAGGCGAGGAGCTTGAAGCTGTCGAAGGTGCAGTAGGACATGTGGATGTGCATGTCCATTCGGCCCGGGCGAAGCAGGGCCGGGTCGAGCTTCTCCTTGTGGTTCGTCGTGAATATTATGATCCTCTCGTCCCCGCAGCTCGACCACAGGCCGTCGATGAAGTTCAGGAGCCCCGAAAGTGTCAACTGTTGAAGAACAAGAACAAGAAATGTGAGCTTCAAGAACCAATTAAAGAACATGATAAAAAGACCGTGATGATAAGTAGGGGCGTGTATGAACCAATTTTCTTAATACAGGTAGAACAATATTCTAAAAAATGGCAGACGCTAGCCGGGCTGAGAAGGACTTATGAAGACTATTGATAATTAATCATTCATTGATTATCAATAAATTTTCGATCAGTTTTTAGAGGATCTATCTATTCACCTAGCGTCTATCATTTCTTTGAACATTGGGAAATGGTATGTTCGGATCAGGCTGGTTCACGTGTAAGTCAGGCATATCAATCTGAAAACCAAACCGGTCGCTCTAGAAGTGATAGGTTCGGTTGAGCCGGTTTGCTCGTATGTTAGGAGAGGCTAAAAGCCGAACCAATCACTTACTAAATGATAGGTTAGGTGGAGCTGGTTTTCATGTCGGTTCACTAGGTAAAACCGGAAAACCAAGCTGGTCACTTACCTTGTTTTATAAACTGTAAATCAAACTGTGCCTCATAATTTGAACCAGTGAGCCGGTTCAAACAATTCAAACCGGTTCACCGTCCAAATCCGAACACCTAGCAGTACAAAACAACCGTTGGCTAACCTGAGTCTTCCTCTCCGGCTCGTTCTGGCCACCGGCCTCTTCCGTCAACCGGTTCGGGAGACCCACACTACAATCAATGTCCTCAATGACGAGGATGGACCGGTTCGCGGTGGCGAGGAGCAGCTTCCGGAGGTCGGAGTCGTGCATAATGTTGGCTAGCTGCAGGTCATAGACATCGAATTTTAGGTAATTGGCCATTGCCGCCACCAAGCTCGATTTTCCGGTCCCCGGTGGTCCGTACAACAAGTACCCTCGCTTCCACGCTCGCCCTACTCTCTTATAAAACTCCTTCCTCTTCACAAACCTGTCCAAATCATCCTTCACACCTATACAAAAACACAAAGATGAGAATATAATATCTTCCATTTAACCAAGTTTTATGCGTGACAAATATTTAAGTGGATCAGACTAAAATAAAGTGACCAACACAAAAATTTAGGTATCTGGCCGGAGTTGGGGCCACCATGGCCTACACAACCACATATGAGTAAAAGAAATATATAATATAACTTAATGTCATGTATTTAAAAATATATCTCTATTGTGCTTTTGTAAATAGGAATCCACAAGAGAATTTAAAATATTCAAATATATATAAATATATAAATACATATACCTAATAACATAATTTAAAAGTATATTTCGATCGAGATTCAAGAAACAAGGATTCATCGTCGATCAAGATAGAATACAACTAAACAAAAGAAAAAAAACGTGCATCCTCTATACCCAATCGACACAATCGGGCCGAAGCAAAATTATTTATTCGTGGGACCTAATTGTAGGGCCATTGAAAATTTCATGAAAATTAGTTTAAAGAAAATGCAACCGAAAATTGACATGATAACTCAAAACGACTGAAAACCAATATGTTAAAAATCAAACCAAATCCTATTGGTTCGATTTTAAATTTAATTTTTTTAAAACTAAATCGATAAGTTCGGTTAACTCAGAATCGAATTGTGAACAACCTACTACCAAGGCAGGTTTAGAAACCTAGTAAGGGAATGAGGATTCAATAATGGCGAGACACTATCTTCATAAAAAGCACTTTCTCAAGAACCCGAAAAGAAAAGCGAAAAGTCATTGTAACTAAAATGTCAATCTTATCAGTAACAAAAAAACCCAAAAACCCCCCTCCACCTTCCCCCTTACCTCGCTTGAGCTCCGGCGACATGGCGAGCGTCTCGAACGTGGAGGGATGCTCCAGCACGATCGACTCCCACCACGCGCCGCCCCGCTTCATGGAATCACTCAGGCTATGCATCTTCAGGACCCTCTCCTCGTTCTTGATCCTCCCGTACCGCTCGAGGACGAACGGTATGTACCTCCCCAGCACCATCTCCTTCTCCTTCTTCAGGAAGCAGAGCTCGTAGGAGCTGATCGGGTCGGGGTCGTGATCCTTCTGCTTCTCTTCCGCCCCCATGAACGTCCATCTCAGCTCCACGCCCTCGTAGACGTCGTTCACCGTCTCGCCCTTCTCGAGCTGTATCGTCAGCCTCTTCTCCTTGGAGATCTTGCTCACCTTTAATTTCTCCGTCTCGGGGCTGATCTTCGTGCTCAGGTAGCACTCCGCCGCCTTGAACACCTGGTTCGTCCCCATTCCCGTCGATTCCTCGAAAACCAGGGTCAGGTTCGACGATTTGGGCTTGAAGAAGTAGTAGAAGGCCGACTCGAGGTACTGCCGGAGGGATTGGGGGACGAACTCGTTGATCATCGACCGGAGGAACATGATCGACGCCATCACCGACGCGTACGTCGAGAAAAGGGTCGACAGCGACGGGGCTTCCCCGATCCAAGCCATAGCAGAAACAGAGCAAAAACAGAGTGATGGGTTTGTGTTTGTGGGTTGCTAGTGACTGGTGAGTGGTTCTTTTTATAGAATATAGTTGGTGGGAGTGAAAAGGACAAAATATATGCGTGTATATATATATATAAATAAATAAATAATTTTTATGGTTTCTTTTTATGAATATGGGATTTTTTATAGGCATGTGCGGTGCAGTTTCTGGGAAAATTGATGGTTGTTTCGTTGTTTAATAAAGGTGGGAGCTTTGTGAAAGTGCGTAAACGACAAGGCCTGGGGTTGAAAAGGTTGAGCTGGTTCAGAGAACCTTGGTGACCAAGTTTTCGTGACCCTCTTGTATGTGTTGCTGACTCGTGGCATTGAATTATTGATGTATTGGTCGTATTATATAATAATTTTTTGGAACACCGGTTTGAATGTGAGATTCGATCGACATTGTTTAAAGATATTAAGGTCTGATTATTTTGGATGAAGAATTAAATGATAAAGTTTTGAGTTCAACTCAATTCAAGCTGTTTCATTTAAATTTAGTTAAAAAAATTTATTAGACATTTTGAATTCATTAATTATAATATATACATATACAATTAAATAAACGAACTAGAGATTAAAAGTCCAATTTTCAAATAAGATTTATCCAGTTCGAGTCGTGTATTTAATGACAAGAATTCGAATACAGCCTTAGCTGGTATAATAAAAAAGTATCGTATTTCAAGTGGCCCGACTTAGAAAAATTGATTTTAAAGAATTAAAGCGTAGTAAAAAATGAAAAAAACTAATGGGAGAAAAATTAAGAATTAATAAGAAAAATTTAATCAAATTATTTTTAGGACAATGCATAGTAGACACCACATTAACCTAAAAAACTAATGTGTGTATTCAGATTATGTTCACGGTGTATTCAGTATATATGATCCTCAGTTCAGTGAACTCAGTTTCTGGGTATATAGTATTTTCTATTCAAATTTATAAGTACAAATTTACAGTCACTCGTTCGAGCTGGGTTTATAGAATTTTCTACAAATTTATGAAGTACAAATTTACAGTCGCTCGCTTGTTACTGGTTTCTTGACAACAGATATATGAACCGATGAAGATTTGAAGACGAACTTGGAGTCGCCTTTTGATCTTGACTTGGACGCTTCTGTGAACTCGGAAATCTTTCTTCTCTTCAAATCGTTGTCGACATCATCATTGTCCTCTAAATCTTGATCGTCAATCCGACGAACAAAATCCTTTGGTTTCTTGAATGCTATCGACTTGATCAGATCCTCATCCTCTTCCTCCAGTTTCTTCTCCGTTTCTTTGGCTGTGTGCTTCAAGGCTAGACTTCAACGACTTCATTTCATGCAGAGCGGCTACGATGTCCATCTCTCGTTTCGAATCCATAGTCCGATTCTCCAAAGATTTCATTGCATCTCTCATTTCTTGTGCAACTCTTTTCCGCTTCACTGTATCTGCACCCTCTTCTTCTGCACGCCTAGGCTCAAAATTCCGTGTGGCGCCTGATTCGACGATATAGTCAGAATTCTGTGGGTAAACTCAGCGGAGCATTGGGTGCATTTGAAATAGAATCTGAATACTTGTATCTTCCCTAAATATGCCTGAAAAAATAAAGAGAAAAATGTAAGATTTCGTTTATACTACCAAAAATGAACTAAGCATTGTTTCGTACTTCTTAATTCCATCAAAATAAAATGAAAATCACAGACAATTTGTAACGTTGCTATGCAGATCGGAAGTAGTAAAACAATACTATTACGTGAATCACTGTCGATGAACAACTATCTGTAGAGAACCACATATATGGATTGAACTTTAAAACAGCAATATATGTATGCAATAGAATTGCAAGGCATAGTTTCTTAATACCCTCATCAGAAACCCGAAAAATGAATAGCTAGTAGCTACCATTCCAAATGCAATCCAATCCTATGGTATACATCATAACTATCAAAACAAAATAAAAATCATAGACGATTCATAGTTTTGCTATGCAGAACGTACTGCCAATGAAAAACTATCTACACAGAACGCAGATATGGATTGAATTCACTTCAAACTTTAAAATAACAACACATGTATATGCAATAGAAGCGAGGCATAGTTTCTTAACACCCTCTTCAAAACCCCGAAAAAAAATGAATAGTTTCCATTCCAAATCCCTAACTTATCCAATTAAAATCCCCAAATAATAGTTTAGCCCAATTTATTTTCCGATTAATCCCGATTAGTCCCTAGAAGGGCCGACTAGGGCTAGCAAATTTTACGACACTGAATCCAATCCTGTACATCATTACTGATAAGTGATTTCACACTAGCATTTTTACAAAATACAAGGTTGAAATTAAACCTAATGTATCTCCTAATCCAAATTAACAGATACGCAATAGATTTTCCTTCAGTTTGAACCAAATCACATCATTGTCTTCCAAACTCCTACCTAAGGGTACACTAACAATAAAATAATGAAGACAATG